>JBBPCX010090059.1:0-25333 GCA_037974365.1 Hydrocynus forskahlii | reverse complement strand
ATATATACACACACACACACACACACACACATATATATATATATTTATACACATATACATATACATACACACACATACACATATACATACACACACATACATATATACATACATATATATACACACACACACACACACATATGTGTGTGCTCCTATTAACACTACTGTAAAGAAATTTGAGTCTGTCTACAATGAACTGACTTAACCATTGAATTGTGAAGACATTTTGCAAAATCAGTGGAACTCCCATGTCATGTTCCAACCCTCAGCTCCTCCTTTTGCTCAGAGCTGGAGCTGTTCCCATCAGTTTATCTACACCAAACATCTCTACTCTCCTGTGATCCAAGACAAACTCACACAGTACAACCTGGCAGCTGCAGTCATTTCACTAAACAGGAAAGACATCAAAAGAACAAAGAATTAAAAAAAGACCCTCCACTTGGCAGGATGAGGCTGAGTCACCAATAGAGACGTCACACTTAGGATAGCAGGAGGAAAATGAGGACACGAGGAGGAAAAAAAAAAAAAGCACTCAAAGAGAGAGCCGGAAGTGTATATAGACAGAGAGAGAGAGAGAGAAATGTAGAAAGATGAAAAGCGGCAGAAATACAGAGAAGGGGGGGGGGGGTTAGAGAGGACAGTGTGTTTCCTGCTACCTGCAGCTCAAAGCCCCCTGATCCCCTAAAGCCACTTACAGCCTCGCTAAGCCCTGCTGAACAACCCACTAACCCTGCTTTACCCACCTGCCCTGAGAGAGAAAGAGAGAGAGGGATGTTTCTTACTAATAGACAAGACGGACACAAACGCTGCTCCAGTAACAAACACATTTATCACAGTTGCTCAAACATACAATCCAATCCAGAAAAAAAAAAAGTTCTGAATCTTACCTATTTTCCAAAATTTCAGTAGACCTCAACAGTTAACATTAAAATAAACATCACTCTTAACATTAAAATAAACATCACTCAGAGTGCTTTAATGCAGAATGTTAGTTCTCCCTAAATGTTAATGCCTCTAATCGCTCCCTCACTGAAAACTACTGCATGAAATTGTTAAGAATACACTGCCTAATGCCCAACCTGGTTTAATGCAGTTTTGGCCCAGAAATGTATTTATGGTGGAAAGGTCCCTCTGAGGAAAGCAAAACAAGTACATTTCCACCATGAATAGATATCCTCAAATAAATAGCTACCACTATTTTACTATCATCAGTATTTCGTATGAAAACTCATGTGTAGGTTCATTTGGGATCAAACGTTCATTTACATCCCAACAATTGAACTGGACAAGGAAGTAACAAGAAAGTGGAAATTACTCCAATTTATCTTAATTCAGTCCATTTTGTTAGAGCTGCATAAATGGACAGCAACAGTGACAGCAAAAGTGGCTATGGAGTGTATTATAACTAATGAGTGTATAATGTATTTGACCAATCAATATATATTGCATGCTCTCATTCATACAGCTTGTGGCTTCTTGATTCAACAGAGGCTCCTAAGAAGAGCTGGAGCTTTCCTTTTTGCTGTTGCTTTTGTTAGTCCGCATTCATTTATACATAGGTCCTTTTACAAGCACAGCCTAGTCAAGTCTGCTGAAGGTGCTACAGGTGTCGCTTTGGAGGAGTAAAAATAATAATTTACAAATTTTTGGCCCAACAGTATTCAGTTTCAAAACAAGAACAGTTTGAAAAACTGCCAAATCATTGGACAAAACCTATTCTTCATACTGTCATGTCTGGTCCGCTTCAGTCACGCCCCCAGCGGCTCCCGTCCCCAGAGTATTAATTGTTTGCAGGCCTGGGCACGGTCAGGTTACCTCATGGTTTGATGTGTGTGTGGTCGTCTGTCAACCCAGGTGTGGTTACTGAGCCTCATTAGCTCTTTAGCAGGGTTGCTAGGTACCTGACGACATGTCCACGTGTCTTGAGTTTAGTTTAAGTGAAGCTTGTTATTGAGTTTTTGTCTGTGTCATGTGATTGGTTGTCTGCGTGTGTGTGTGTGTGTGTGTGTGTATAAAGCCCAGCCGATCCGGAGCATCGGTGCGTGGTCACGCAGCTCTTACATCCAGCTCCAACTCGGGTTTGTAAACTTTGTATGTGTTTGAAACGAATGTCTGTGTCTAGTGAGAAGGCTCCAGGACTCAAGCGTAGAAAATAAACTCCAGCCTGCGAACAGCCTGATCTCCAAGTGGCAGTTGGAGAGCTTCCCCTCTGAAGCCTATCAGCACGAGGCTGGACTCTTTGCTGTAGACACGCTACTCGTATGAGTGACTCAATACCTTCTCTCTGTTTCTCACCCTCCCTTGTCTTACAGGCTTAACGGTGGTGATCCACCATCCTGTGCCGCTCCACTCGTATGGAGTAGTGGTACAGGCCTCAAGTGTACGTGGGCCTGGGAAGCTTCATCAAAGTCGGCAAGGCAGCAGAGTTCCCCTTACTTCAGTTGAGTTTGGGTTCGGTACAGAGTGAAGGACCTCCATGAACTTTATAGCATTCATGCTGTGTGAAGCTTGTTTTGGTTCAGAGCTCCTCGAGCTCAGAACTGTCTCCTTGTATTTTTTTCTTATTTAACTGAAATTCAGCAAAAAATTCTAATTACCTGGTTTGTGTAATAGCATGTGTCTCAGATGGGGCTGTGTGTGTGTGTGTGTGTGTGTGTGTGTGTGTGTGTGTGTGTGTGTGTGTGTGTGTGTATACTCACAGTGTTTTTCTGGCACACAATCTCCTGCAAAAGAAACATAGAATTTTAGAAGCAGCTTAGAACAAATGAAACATAGCGAATCTGCTTTAAATCTTTCATTTTAATGCAAGTTATGCAACGCCCCATTCAAGACCCCTCCAGTCATTCCCAAAATACACAAAAACAAAACAAAAACCCCTCTCCTTTAAAAGAACCCACACAAGAGGAGACGGTGATGCTGGTGGGATTTCACCCGTCTCTGCAGTTTCTCCATCACACCCTGCAGTCGAAGGTGCTGAAGCTAAAATGACTCATTCTTGGGTGTTAATGCATCAGAGCAACACCATTAAAACACTCAAGCTTTATATAGAGCATGATAACGAACCCCAGCCCAGCACACGGGTGGAAGCTGCAGCTGAACACAGGTGAACACTAACGAAAAGCAATTTTACTCAGCATTACGTCTACCACTCAGTTCTTAATGGGTATTTTTTATAGACATTCTTATTATTGCAGACATACAGATAGAAGACTCGACAGCACAATAATACATTCACATTTGTAAGTAAAAGAGGAAATATTTCATAAATATATTTTAAAGGGCTTTTTTAGTTCTTGTTTTTTATAAATGTGCTTGAATTATTTTGAACATAATAGTCCACGATTTTAAATACTTTCAGAGCCTCATGCAAAATGTAACAGGAAACTGGGAGAACACGAGGAAGTACAGAACACTATTCTAAATATTCCCGGTTGCTGACGGAAAAGCTTGATGCATGAATAAGTAATTGCCCATTAAACTTTTAGCAGCAACGATCAAAAATGCTTACAATAACAAGTGATCTGATATCCTAACTTCCCAAATCATTGTCAAGTTTTCAAGAATATTTGTAGGTTGGCCATTTCTGGAAAGATTCGCCACTGTTACAAGTTTTCTCCATTTATGATAACAGCTCCAGACTGATATACAATAAGCCCCTGCATATCGTGGGGGTTACATTCCAAGAGCAACCGCGTATAGTGAAAATGTGTTGTGATGTGGTAAAATAATGCCTAAAAATGCCTATTTTTATAGTGTAAACCCTCCCAAAACACTTTAATTTCATTTTAAACTCAGCTTAATACATAACCCTGAAAGAAAATGTAAAGGTAAACCCGTATTTGTACTGTACAGTTTACACTGGACTCCCGCAGTGCTAGAATTCAAAATATCTACGTTAACCCTGTACTGTAATTCATGCACGCACGTTTTCTTTGGTATGTGCTGTCGTTTTCTTTGGTATAAGCAGGTTAATACAGTAATAAATTCATTTAATTTACAGTAATAAAAATACAGGGCTTTAAGAAGAACAAAACGAAAAACACGAGAACACTCGAGACGCTCCACAGTGGAAATTCTGGACTGCAGCTGCAAGGGATGCGTCACAGGACAGCAGCCAATCAGCAGCAAGAATAAATATTGCTCTCGGATTGGTCTACATTCAAACCTCCCAGCTCTGAGTACAGGTGACTGTCATCATGCGCCACGCCCCGTCGTCCTCGTGCTGGTTGTTTATTTTTGGGTGCAGCGCTGAGCAGCGGAGGCTCATTTTCCGTTCAGGTGTCTGATTGCCTTGCTAACCACCCAAACATAAACAACCAGCAAGAGGATGAGGGGGCGTGGCAAACGAGGCCCAGACTTCACAAGAGCAAAAAAATGTTGAGGATATCTGTTATAAATGATAAATAGCTCAATTCTCAGAAAAAATCCACAAAAGACTAAAGCAACGACTGCTGAACCGCGAATATGTAGGGGGTACTGTATTTCAATAAGTTACTTTATCATCTCATAAATAATTTTAGCAGTTTGTTTCTTAGCGTACTTGCAAGGTTTTATTTAAATGACTTTTAGATTCAACAGAGCCAAAATTCTGCCACATTGGAGAGCTTCTAAGCATAAACTGACATATTCAAGCCCTGCCACAGCATCTCAGTAGGGCTGAAGTTAGGACCTAACCTTAATTTAGTTTCTTTAAAACCATTCAGAGGTGACCTTGGTCTTGCACTTTGGATCATTGTCTTGCTGCCTGCAGTCAGATCAACTGCACTTGAGCTTTAGTTTATGGACTGATGACAGGGCATTCTCCTGTAGGATTTTGTGGTGAAGAGCAGAAAGTGTTGGCAGTAATCAAACCAAGGTGTAACTAACCCCAGTGATCAACTAAGTAATAATTGATTGACTGAGCAGCTAAGAGGGCAATTCCTTCTTCAAATATGGTCAGTTGCTGGATAACTCTCATACTTCAATAAAGTATAAATGATCAATTAAAAGTTTATTGTTATATATTAAATTTACTCAACACAAGTAAAAGTAGAAGAAATCTGGTTTTTCAAGTGTCCCAACAACCAGTTCATGGTCGTGGGATGGGGTTGGATGGGGTGGGATGCTCATGATTATATAGCTGAAAATTTTTCCTGGCTTTTTTGACCCCTTCGCTTTTTATTGTGAAGAATCAATTTAACAAATATTTAAATAAAATTAATCACACTAATAATCAAAGCAAAATTGTGAGGTAATCTACTAAATCCCCCCTGCTGCATTGGTCCAGTCACCTATTAAACACAAGTACAGCCCTTGGCCCAGTAAAATATCTATGAGGTGCTTCACTGAAGTAATAAAAGTCTTGCATGGGGTTGAGCTACCTGTAGAGACTGCAGTGAGTCAGTGTTGGAGTCGCAGTACAGGATGATGTTGTTGGCCATGCTGAAACTCTCCCTCACTCCCAGGTGATAGAACAGAGACGGCTGCCGAAAAGCATCAGACATTTCCACCACTGCAATGTCTATAATGAGAGAGAGGGAACGAGAAAGAGAGAGCGAGAGACACAGATGGAGAGAAAGAGAGAGAAAGAGGATGCAAGTTAGACTTGATATAAAGGCAAGCTTCCGTCACATGTTCACCAAGCTCGAGTGGCACATGGGGACACAGGCGCGCATCCTTTTCTTAGCACATTCTTAGTAAAATTATCATGCAGTTGTGAAACTGTATTCAAGCGTTAGGGCATGCCTGGTGGATTTTCTAGTTCAAGATTCTACACACTTTTGCCTTTTAATACACATGTATTGTTAATGGATGAAGTTTATTTTTGGCTGAGTGAGAGTTGTGTGTTCTATGCGAAAGTTATATTTAATGTTTTATGTTAAACTTGCACAACATTTCTGTAATTGCACAAAAATTCTAGAATTACTTCAGTCAATTATGGAAGATGAGAATCTATTTTTGCTCATAAAAAAAATATAACCTAATGAGTGGGGACACCAAAAGTTTGCTTATGGCTCTATATGGAAATACCTTTGTTAGAAATGTACTGAGAACAATAAAATAACATTGGATGGGGGGGGGGTTTTCAAATTTTTGCATGCTTTTTTGCAATACCAAACATCGTTTCTCACTATAGAATGCACAACGGCTTTTCCTTCATGGAGAAGAGCCATTTAGACAGTCAAAGAACCACTTGTGCATTCAAACGGTTCTTCCCCTTGTTCACATTGCAGAACCATTGCCTTCATCAAAGTAGCCATTAAGGGAACACGTTCTGGGGTGTAGGATGTAGGGAGCATGGGAACCAACAGACACCTCAGAGAGAGGGAGAAGGGTGGAGGACAGAAGTTAGAGAGGGTCAGTGAACGTGAGATGCACGTATATGTGCCTGTACGTGTTCACCGTTCTGTATCTGCTCTGCCCATAATCTGAGCATAAGTAAAATACGCAAGGAAAGAAAGAACTGAAAGCGCACAATCATTATAAAGGTCTAACGATGTTGTTTGCTTTGTGTGTGTGTTGGTGTGTGTGCTGAAGGGTTGTTCGCCACAGGGCCTGTCCCCAGAGCAAGGCGACAGGCACTGCATGTAAATATCAGCAGGAAGTCATTTCCTCTAGTGTGTGTGTGTGTGTGTGTGTGTGTGTGTGTGTGTGTGTGTGCCAGATCCTTTGTTAATCTGCTAGTTAAGCAAGAGGAAACAACTCAGACAGTAAAACTGAACATCATTAACTGTCTCTCACACACGCACAGACATTTTCCAAAATTTCTTCAGAATTCAAACAAGTGTGAACAAAGCCATTCAAATTGGTCTTCTGTCAAATTCTCAGTAAAAAAGAATAATGAGGCAGTTTTGCTTACAATAGCGACAATCGGAACCAGACGTCTGAAGAGAGTTTAATGCCTGTAAAAGCTCGCTCACAGAACGTCAAAGGACATGTTTGAGAAGATTTTGGCCTGAAATGTATGTTTAATTTTAGTGGAGATGTATATGAAGGGCATTATAAAGCAAAATAGTCCTACCTGTCAACTTTCCTAATGAAAATAGGTGAAGAAAAAACAGCAAAATGTCCTCAAAGCCAAGGTCCAGAAATTTACTCATCTGCACTACAGAGGTCCACACCTACACACTTTACAAAACTGAATATGGTGCCTACACTTGCCTGACGCAATGAAATTAAAAGCTCTATCCGGAGCTTTAGCTGGATATGAGGGATGTTTGGCTGCTGCTTCATTCTTCTAAGCATTATTTCTGATTAAGCCTGATTGACATCATCAAACTAGGCTAATTTGATAGGGCCTTCCTGGCCAATATAACTAGGAGGTGCGACCTAAAGGAGGAGCAAATTTGTGAGCATGAGAACTGTGAGATTTGTATTCACAGCAGTGAGAAAAAATTCAAATGTCTCTCATGGCTAAAGTATGACAGATATGAATAATACTGAAAGAAAAAGGCAGGAAGACAAAATACATGTGGTTTTACTGGACATTTTGCATTATAATTAAATAGCAAGATTTGTAACCCCTGGTTCCTATCATTTGTGACCCCTGTTCCAAGGAAATCAGAGTCAGTGAGCCATCTCACACTTCAAATTATAATAACCTACATAAAAATTGCCCTTTAATGTGAGTCAGTGTGTGTGAGTGCATGGGTCCAAATACTGGTGTAAGCTTGCATGATTCACCACCGTCTGCACAAAGAGTCACTTAACAAACTCGAACTACAGCTGCTGGTCAAATACATGACTATAAACACCTACCCTCGAGGGCAGGCCCTTGGCTACAACTTTGAACCTCTATCCAATGATCATTACTCTTCTTACAAACAGTTTGACTTAAAGGGCCCATATCACAGACCTGAAATAAGAATCTCAAGTATGCTAACACTGTTAATTATTCATTTATGGTCCTCTAGACAAAGAAGTGCCACACAATGCACACAAAAACAAAGCGTCTAGTGCGCAGAACACAGCTCTGTCAGTGTAAAGTGTGAAGTGAAGTGTGAAGCCCCCTTAATGCTGTGAACAAGTGTGTGAAACCTAACAAGGTTAAATAAGCATGTTAGCAAATCGCCATTGCTGGTTGAACTAGGCTTGTCCCATCCAAAGTTATTCTGCAGGGTCTCAATGGGTTTTACAACTTGTGTTTTTCTCTGGAATAAAACATGGAAAAAAGTAATACCATGATATAATACTGTTATGTCCTTAATTGTATTTTGTGGCATTTTTGGTTTCTGTTGGTGGTGGGATGGGTGTCTTTTGTCTCTTCCTCTTTCAGACACAACTCCTGAACTGTGTCACGCAAAACGGGTCACGCACAAACCACTAAAAAACTACAGTCTGGGCAGATCATCGCCTCGGCTTTGTTTACTTGCTGTTTGTTATATGTATTTCATTTACTGTGTATGATCCCCTGCCTGTTTCTGACCTTGTTTGGGCCTTGCCGCTTTGAGATTGATTATTTCATTGCATCGACACACCTTGTAAATAGATTAAACTGTCTCCATTTGTAAATAACATTCGTGGTTAGTAGGAAGCCATTTTGAATTGGTTGAATATTGGTTTTAGATGTGTTTTGTTTATGGTCTGGTTGGCTTCTACAGCAATAACATCTTCAAAAAAAAAATAAGCATTTGAAAAAATAAGCACCATTATTTCCTTGGATGCTGTGGCCCGAACCAGACGGGGTCAAAACAATACCATTAGCATTCAATGAGTATGGACCAGAACTGGGTGTCCTTGCTTTAGAGACATCTTTAGAAAAACACTGAACATTCAAAAATGTCTCTCTCTATCTCTCTCTGTCTCTCTCTCTCTCCTGTATTTCTCTCTGCCTGTTTGTCTGCTTCTCTCCCTCTCAGACCTGTATTCTAGTAAAGCCGGCAGCTTGTGGCAAAGTATTTGATTGTTTTTTAATCTGCTTTTCTCTCACCAGATCCAGACCATCCACCATCCCTCAGGTCTGTTCTGTACTAAACGGTCTTCATTAAAGCTGCTGTAGCAGTAACACTAGCACCTTATGATGCTAATTGAGTCCTATTAACCTGAACCCACATACGGGCACCACGCTCTACAGAGCTGTAGTAAATATCACTTGCAGCATGCGAATGATCCTCTGAAGACCTTAAATTATACATATTGGTCATGTGATTTATTTTTTGGTTGCACTGCAGAAAAAACGAACCAACAAACAGTATGTCTCCAAGTGCACAAGAATGGCTCAGACTAGTTTCCAGTAGGACAGAAACGTTCACTGCCTCATTCAGGAGCTGAAAGGAGCGCTTTCACAAATAGCCCAAATACCCAGGGGCATTCAGGACAAAGCAGAAGACAAACCGGTCCTTCTGATCTGGTCTAAACTGGAACCCAGTCAATCTGTCAGCCTGTTTGTTATCATGACTACAAATAATCGAACAAACATCTAATAAACTGTCACATTTTAGACATCCGGATCATCATTTACACTTAGGCCTGAGTGAAAGATTTTATTTATTCCAGTAAATGGCTTGAATAAATTGCGGATGGTGTGTGAAAGCTTCAAACAATCACATATTACTCTTCCCATATTCTGTTGTAAGACATGCTAATAGGGCTGTATTATTTCTGATCAAATGGGAACCACAACTGCTGCTCATTATTCAACATACCAATTTCCTAAAGAACCACATGTATGTTAACCAAGTTAATAAGTAAATCCCAAAAAGTGTGTATATCAGGATATAAACAGCAATTACAGATATAAACACACCCATAAATAAATAAATCCTGTTTGTGAAAAAGGCCAAACAGAAATCAACCTGTGGTCTATTATAAGCCTTCTGTTGTAAATGGCATTAATAAAGAAGTAGCTCTATATCTCTATATAATTCAGGAAAATGTTAGTCCACTGCCCGGTCCGAATCACTGACCAGCAAAAATATGAGCTTGTTCTCTATACAGGATGTAGTGGCTGGTGAACTGGCAAAGATACACTTTTAGGGAATTTTAACAATACACAACACATCAATTTTTTTTATTACATCTTTTAAGCTGTAACAGACAAAAAATAGCTGTATGGGCCACAGTGTGAGCAACGTGAAAGTCTTTCTCTGAATTTAAGCCATTCACCAAGTGAAGCAGCGGGCAGACAGGAATACAATACCCAGGGAGCAGTGTACCTTGCTCAAAGGTACCTCAGTGGTGCCACTAGCAGTCCTGGGATTCAAACCCACAACCTTCTGATCACAGGGGCAACTCCCTAACTACTAGCCCACCAGCTGCCTAGAAAAATAGTATCAATACATGGCATCGACAGTATTTACACTAAAAATACTAAAAAAATGTATTCAGTTTTTCATAAACGGTGCTGCATTGTGATGAAAGATGCAGTGGATCAGTGTTTTCTGAGTACTGATGATATCACAATATGCCTAGATAAGCATACAGAGACCAGGTGTGATGTTATTAATGCAATGTAATAAATATGATTATATTGTCCAGCCCTAACATGCGGTCAGAGTACTTTGTGCACGTGTGAACAAAGAGGTTTGAGTACAACCACCACAAAATCCACTTGCTATATTCAGTGTATCTGACCAACTATGTCGAAAAAAAAATCAATAATAATTTCTAATGAATAGATTAATATTACTACTATATAATTCCAATAAAAAGTGATAAAGATACAAAATTGAATACTACATTGAACAAAATTATAAAAGATTAAGTCAATAATAATGATCGTTCTTGTAAATTAAAAAAAACTTTTGGTACAATGGAGATGAAATACTTTAAATTATTTTTTATACAATTTATTATACACTATTATTACTACTACTTCTAATACTACTAATAATAATAATGCAATTACACAATATTAAAAAATAAAACTAAAAAATAAAAGTTATCCAACGCTAATAGTAATTAGTAGTAGTCATAGTAATAGTGCATAAACATACAAACACACACAAACACAAACACACACACACTGTTTATGTGTATATATTATAGATAGATAGATAGATGGACAGATGGATGTGTTTAAATTGATATCCATAGGTATAGATATGTAGATACCCACTTTTTTAAATGCATATATAATATATACTGTAATTATATTCACTCTCTCTCCCTCTCGTTTCCTCTCGCTCGTGCACTCTTGCCAGTCTCACAGAGCCATTACCAGCAGATCAAAGGAGGAATGTTGTTCATTAGGTAGAGTGCATGTAAGTGTGTGCGTGTGTGTGTTTGCACCCCTGAACATGAGCTTCTGTTTCATGTTTTCAATCCCATCCAAGGGGTGGGTGCTAAGGTGACTCACACTTCCTCAAAAAACCTCAAAACCTCAAAGTTTATAAGAAAATGAATGCAAAAATAGGCACAACCATATTTATCATTCACATCTAGAGCTGCTCTCAAAAACAAAACAGAAAATTTAAAAAAGCAAAGCCTTGCATGCATATAATTAGACTGGCTGCTCTCTGCTGCCCTGTTCATAGCTGTGACAACCGCAGCCAGTTTGCATTTGCAAATGATCCCCTGCTCCAGATAACGTAACGTCATTACAGATATGAGGCATGAAAGCATGTCAGCAACGTGACCAGCCTGCCGCTGATATCGTTATCAAGAACACCCTCAGAGCCCTCAGTCAATGAACATGTCATTTTATATTGAATTAAAGGGCCCATTATCCTACACATATCTTGCATTCCTTTGTCTTCACTAATATAAGTATATATATATCTCAATGACTGGAGGCCCTGCATTTTCTTAATTCATGCACAAAAGCAGTCTGAAGAACAAGAGGCTGGTTCAAATACATTGCTTTTTGTGACATCACAAAAATAAAGAATTCAAATGGTTTTTTTAGAGACGCATTTTCTATATAAACTTTTGTGGGATAAGATGTTAATAGTACATAAACAATGTTTGTTACACCCTTATTTATAAGAAGCAAAGAACATTCAGTTTTACATGATATGGGCCCTTTTAATTATTTCCCACTCAAAGTTCATTCAAGCAAGCAGATTCTGCGTCAATACTGCACTTGTATTTGTAATGAATTACGCAACTATATCATATACAGGGGGTTCTCGAGTTACGACACAGATCCGTTCCTTCAACGACGAAACACACCCTAGCCCAAGTCACTTACCTATCCTAACACAGTTGTAAAATCATAATCTAGAACATAAAAACTAAGCCACAGAAAAAGGAAAAGGATGTAAATATATCGTATTTGTTCACTATACTGTAGTAACAGAAAAAATTAAGACTGACTTTCGTTCAGGAGCCACGAAAAGGGGCAAAAAGTTGCGAAACAAAGCAACACAAATGGAACACTGGGGGGCGCCAACCCCCTCGTGTTACTGCGTGTTCTGCGTATTCTTCCGCCACGCGAAGCCAAACTAGTTCACCCACGTAGTCCGTAAATACTACACTCCCATCTCAACTTTTAAACGTGTTGTATGTCGTATGTCGAGACTGTTGTAACCCAAGGAACCCCAGTCTATTTAATTGTGTACTTACCTTTCATTAATTAGGCAGATCAAATGGACAGCAGATATTTCTGGGCCTCTGTGGGTTAATGACCATCAAATATCCATGACCAACCATTTCTTTCTCTGGATGGGCCTGGATCATCTCCACATCATTGAGGAATGCGTGGAATGTGTGTGTGAGTGTGTGAGTGTGAGTGTGAGTGTGTGAGAGAGAGAGAGAGAGAGAGAGAAAGAGAGAGAGAGAGAGAGAAAGAGAGAGAGAGTGTTTGTGAGAAGAGAAATAGTGCATTGTGCTGTGAATGTGTCTTTGCAGGCAGAGGTTTTCACGCCTTGGTTATCTGCATCCACATGTGAAGGGGACTTTTGTCCTAGTAGCAAGAGTGATATGCCAGCACAACGGAAATAATACTGAAAAGGGGTGGTAGTAGCATAGTGGGTAAAACCCTTGCCTGCGAACCCGATGACCACACAGTTCTAGGTTCCCCCCCCACTTTCTCCCATTGTGTCCTTGAGCAAGACACCTAACCCTCAGTTGCTCAAGGGGGACTGTCCCTGTAACTAATGACAGTAAGTCTCTCTGGATAAGGGTGTCTGCCAAACACCACTTCACTATTCCCAAGAAAGAAGATGCCTCCATATGGCTTGATTACCCTCACCACACTGGCCTGTGTCTTCAGTGCAGCTCAAGATCAACGGAAATGGAGGTACAGACACAAGAAAATGCTGTAATTCCAAAACATGCAGCTTCAAGGTCCGACCCGGGCTGAATCCCAGACCTACTTGCGCATACTAATGAAGCTGAATTATAATCTTGTTTTTCTTTTTAATGTTCTGTAATTAAGCACTTGGAAATGTCCTGTTGAGACAAATTGTAATATCTTCTTGCAAAGCCGCTACTTACAAAAAAAAAAAAAAAAACCACTTGGGCAAGGGGGGAAAATCCACTGTGAACTTATTTTTTTACCAGCTCAGCATATCTCCCTCATCATTCATGTTTCCACTAAGGAGCAAATTCACCCACTCCTAAACTCCAGAGCTTTTCCAGATGTTGCTAATGTATTGAGAGAGAGAGAGAGAGAGAGAGAGAGAGAGAGAGAGAGAGAGAGAGAGAGAGAGAGAGAGAGAGAGAGAGAGAGAGAATTTGTGAGTAATTAATACTAATCCGTCATAAAAAGGAAAGCTAACCTGTGCGCCCTGTGGTGTACATGACAGGCCACTACAATATTGCCTTTAAAAATGGAGAAAAGTATTAATCAAAAAATCACAATCACAAAACTTTCAGAATCTGAAAAGTGTATTAATCCTGGAGGAAATCAGGCTTCAAACAGCTGCTGCTGCTGTTTTTTATTGATAACAGCATTTCACCAGATCTGGACATCTATAGATAATCATAATACCACACAACCACAATTATTTTGGCAGGCTACAATTATTTTTCAGTCGTCCGAACCTATGTTTATGCAGCAATTCACAGCTCTAAGTAACCTCAGATAGACTTGCTTATGTGGTTTCTTGCAATGTGAACAAAAGTAGAGATTCAAGATCACTCCTTTTTTAAGCTATGCAATGATCTTAAAGGTCAACACATCCTTTGTTTCCACCATGCTTTGCAACTGTAGTCCCAGAACCCCATGATGGTGAAAGTCTGTGGGACAGTGTCCTTGTCCACCTTGCAAGAGTGCCTCCACTATCGCCTTCCCTCGAATAAACAAGGTCCTAACAATGCACTTCATACACAGTATGTTCTGTGCACAACACAGACGCTTCACTTCACTTGGCTTGAGCCTGGTCTAGTGTGGTTTCGCTCAGCTGGCTATGCTCAATTCCCCCCTGTTTATGCTGCATAGAAAAAAAATGGAATCCTGCCTGTGGCAGGTGTCCCAATAACAAAACATAATTCAACTCGCCAGACAAGCTCAGTGGTATTAACTCCCACTCACTCAGGTTACTAAATTTGGACTCCTGCGTCAACCTCCATCTGCGAGAACAATTCTGGGCATTACCAACCCTCAGAAACGCGATGATCCATAAATAAACCGAGGAACAAAGACGAGACAGAGGGCGTACAATAGTCACCCTGAGAGAGAGGGGTCCAGCCGCGCGCAGAGAGGAAGGGGGCGGTATTTATAGGGCTGGTGGGGCAATGTAGGACAGAACAGGGCAGAAAATGAAAAAAGAAAGCTACACACATTCCCTTCCCAGAAGCGATTACTTCTCCAAGCAGGTTCCTAGAACTGGAGACACATCCTAGAGGCAGAAAGGGTGAGTATTCAATGCTGCCATTATTAGTAAATGAGCCAGAACAGCTTGTTCTTCGTCCCTCATGTTTAATGCGGTCAGCCTCTCCCTTGCAATACTTCAGATGTCATATTTATGTGGTTAATGGGAGCTCTCTCTCTTTCTCTCTTTCTGTTTCAAATCTCTAATGCAGTGATACAATGAGAAATGGGTATACTAGGATTTGACCAGGCAGGGAAGAGTAGGGGGAAATGCACTATATGGTCAAAAGTATGAGGACACCCCTCCTAATCATTAAGTTCAGGTGATTCAGTCATATCAAATACCAAAAGGTCTATAAAATCAAGCACATACCAAAGCAGTCTTCATAGACAACCACAGGCCTGCTAGAGCTGCCCAAGTCAACAAGGAGTCTAGGAGTAGAAACTGCTCAACTAAGAAGCACAAAATGTATCAAAATCTCTCTAAAATGAGTTGCGCGGCTCAGCAGCCATGCATGAGCCTAAGATCACTAGGTGGAATGATGAGCGTCAACTGGAGTGGCTTGCTTGTGGAAAGACGTCCCAGAAGTGTGGAGCTGCAATCAACTCCATATCAATGTCCAGTGTGATTGAAGAGGTTCAATTAAAAGACGCTTTTAATCATCTTAATGTATTACGACAGCAACCTCATCTAAACAGCAGGCAGACAGTTATTTCACAAGATTCAGTCTGAAGACCCTCATTTCCAACAGCCTACTGTCAAGGATTTACACAAGCAGGTACATCTAACCCACTTCATGATGAAACTTTTAAGAAACTTTAGTTTTCTTTTCGCTTGTCTTGCGCAATGTAAAGCCTCTTGGAAATCACTTGGAACAGTTACAACAGACCCAACCCAACTGTGACAAGTTTCTTGACAGAAATCTTCATGGACAAGAAAGTACAGCTGAATTTGTTGGAACAGCATGCATAATTGCTGGCCAGGAGTCAGCTTAATTAGACAGATGTTTGAACAGCTGCTTGAACCAGTTATATGGCCCAACGCAATGCAGAAGACTTTCTACAACCACAACAATATGAAATATAAAACAAATCTTGCTATTTAGGAAAACTGACTGTTTGGAATTTGATATCATTTTCAAGGGGTTCAAAGGGTAGAACCTCCATTATCAGCTTTTTTATTGCCATCCTTTCTCTTTCCTTTGCCTTAGTCATTGATTCGATGCTTTCTTTCATATCCGGCAGATAAATTGCCAATGCACTTTGAGTGCGTAAATTTCCTGTCATTCTCTAGGATTGCTGTCAAAATGCAATTCAATAACAGGGTATAGGGCTGCATTGCTGATTGAAAACTAATACATGTAACGCCTCGATGATTATGAAAGGTAAGCATAAATCTTATTCAAATATATGTACATATAAATACATCAATACATATATACATACATTCTACATATATACATACATACATACATACACACACACACACAAATATAAATGCATATATGGTTAGGTAGAATCATGCGCTTTCCCTTTTCACTGGGTATGCTGTGGAGTGTTTGGGATAGTGTGCACACCCAGCGCCAGGGTCACGAGGTTCGTGGTTTTCCTACCACAGTGTGTTGGTTTGAAAATGAAGTCACAGGAGAGAATGACAAAATTCTAGCTTTCAGTGGACAGCTTTTAAGCAAACGTTAGGCTGGGGCTGTTTGCTGGACCTGGCAAACCTGCCCACCCCAAAGAACGCGTAAATAATATAGACAGATCTTATTTATCTTAGCATTTTTGTTTAAATAAAATGTAAAAAGTTAACATCAAAGACTGACAACGTAACCTTTTACCAGTTCCACTGACCATATAGTGTCACTGCGTAGTTTACGATTACAGACCTGTTGTCCACTTTCTCCATTCATCAAAGGCCAAGACCCCCACAGGACCACGAGTAAGCAAATATGATTTGGGCACCATGAATGAATGGGGATGTATGAGCTTCTGAATGGGAGGGCAGTTATATTTTAGCGAACCATACCTAGCAACTAGCCAGGTGACCCGAGTCAAATCATCAGTGTGCCAGAGCATTCATCAAAAGCAGACCACCCTCACCCCCCTTAGCTACTGACGCACTGCCTGGAAAGCTTTCAAGCCCCGACATGTCAACCATTTTCAAATGGCATACTGTTTAATCTATGCCCCCCCCCTTTCATGTCTTTATTTCAAGTAATGAGTAAAATGTAGTAATTTGAGCATCAGAAATATAATTCACCAAGCTGGGGCATATTGTTTTAAGCCAAGTCAAGCCAAGTTATTAGGGGCATGGCCTAGTAGTTAGGGCATTCAGCCTGCAATCGGAAGGTTGTGGGTTTGAATCCCAACTGCTAGTGTCATCACTGCGGTACCCTTGAGCAAGGTATCGTCCCCACATACTGCTCCTCGGGCACCCCTCATTGGTGGCAGCCCCCTGCTTCACTTGGGGAATGGGTTAAATGCAGAGAAAGAATGTCACAATATTCACGCTGTGGTGTGGTGTGTTCACGCATGACAATAAGGGTTAATAAATTCAATTAAATTAATTTGATTTTAGCTCCACAGGCTGAACAGCGACAGGATCTTCCAAGCACGGTGAAATCAAGTGGTCTGCCCGCCAAAACGTCAAAACCACCAATGAGGAGGCTGTGCACCAATATATTACAAAAGTGCCTAAACAATAACAAAGTAATAACATGAATATATCTGGGACCTTGAGCTATTTGTAATGTTGTGAGTAAATGTTCAAAACCATGATGTCCAAAACTAAGGGGACAGAAAGTCTTTGGTCACCTCATGACATTGTGCTTGCTTATACAGCATATACACCTCAGCCGGCTGCCCCAGTAAAGTGAAGTGGCCCTTATAGTCATGGACACACGACTGCACAGCCCACAGTGTGAACAGTGAGAAATTGTTCTCCACATTTAACCCATTCACCTGGGTGAAGCAGGGGTCAGCCAGCGCCCAGTGTGTGCCACTGGCAGTCCTGCGATTTAAACCCACAACCTTCTGATCACACGTGCAACTCCCTAACCACCAGGCCACCAGCCGTTCTCCGTCACTGTAAATAGGAAAGGATTGATGGTTCTACACGAAGGTGGCACTGGGTAAAAGGCGATGATCGCCGGTATCAAGTTACTGGAGACATTAGGCAGAAGCAGGTTCAGCAGCGGCCCATCAATCTGCCTGTCGGAGACCGCCGCCGCACTGCCAGTGCCACCACTAAAATCTTGTCACCATCAATCTGTATCACTTTCACTTCCTGTCTTCTTACACCAGGAAGCAGTCAGCACTAGAGCCGCCATCACTCTTTATGCGCAGGACTGAAACAGGGTTCATTCAAGCACAAACAGGAACACATGCAGGGCTGCCGCTGTTCAGGAAACTGGAGCTGCCGCATTAAACAGAGTGAAAGCCCACGTCTGCCCACGGCACTCAGTCCCACTTCTCTCTGCCAAGCACTTACAGCTCAATCTCCCCCTTTCTCATGTTCCTTCTATGGCTCTTTTACTCTCTCTGTCTCCTGCACGCTCTCTTTTCTTGGCCCAGCTCCCTCCTTTTGACTCAAAATAAGGTTTTGTAAGGTTTTATACACTAAACAATAGAGGACGGCGATAAGGCAAAAACATATCACGCCTTCTAAAAATCATTTTCACAATACACAACAGGTCATGAGATTTGTTATTTTCACATGCCTGATTAGCTGGAACAGACAAAAACAAATACACAAAATGTTCTATTTTTTAAAAATCCAACCAAATCAATTATAAGAACAAGACAGGCAGTGTTCTTCAAAGGGACCCTAGCATGGACATTTTTTCTTTTCTTTTTTTTTTTAGTTTGCTTTAAGCACTGTTAAAAGATGCAAAATCTTTCACTACTTATGCCTTACAGTCCATATATGAAAAGTACGTTTTGTATTCCTTATTGTGGTGTCATTTATCCGCCACAATTAAGCCCCACCCAGTCCTGCTGAAGTTTCAACTTTTATACAATGATGCGGTATGACATTAGCAGTGTCTCGCTCTTTCTCTCGAAAGCAGCACAGCTTCTGATCTCACACTTTCTGGCTTACATGCCAAGGCCGGCCCAGCCATCATCAGCCAACAAAGCACATGAGAACTCCAGCTGGGAATTACACAACTTGTGGCAACTGCGTGTGTGTTTCTGTGTGAGTGTTTTGATGTGAAATCACATGGCTGTGCTATGGTTTATTTAAAAAACTATGCTTTTAACCTTTTAGCTGCCTTTATAGGTTGGTGGTCGACGGATCGTGGCAAAAATTACACAGAACATTCCATTGAATATTACATTACTTTCCCTGCCTTCGTTTGATAAGCAGCAACTTTCATCTTTGAGAGAGAGAGAGAGGAGTAACTAAGCTCCACTCTCACTTCAGATCTGAAAAATCCACAGGTGTCTCTGTTATCCTCCCACTGTGAGAAGACAACTCAACACAGCGGGCCTGTTTAAAGGATGTGTAACTGTTTAAGAAGCCGTTCCTGAGAAAAGGAAATAAACAAAGAACATCCTCTCTAGAACACAATAGAACTGTACATCGAGCAATGTGGGGGAAGGTCTTCTGGAATGTAAATGACTAATTGAGTAATGAATTAGGTCATTAATTTTGAATTACTTAGTTTTCACTCAAAACAAGTGAAAGGCTGGTCTCTGGTCTTTTGCACAGTACTGTATGAAATATATCAGCTACTTACTAATCTAGTGGAAAGTTCCCTTCCTCTCTCACTCTTCCTCTATGCTTTTCTCTCTTTGAGTTGTTGGGCAATGAGGACAATAGCAGGCACCCTCTCATGCAAATGTGAAAGAGCAGATCTGCCCTGAGGGTGAACAGATTTAGCTAAGACACGCAACAGCTTATCTTTATGTTTAACTACGGGAGTGGGTTTTGTTAGCTTTTGGTTTGTCAGCCCTGAACAATGCAGACATACTGAAATGAGCTTTGGTGCCACACTTCTCTGGGTAACATCATGTGCTATGGCAGTTTCCTCTTTCCTGCCATTCCTCTGAGAGCCCACTGAGATTACCATTCGCTGAGACGGCGCCTGCAAACGAGCACAGACACTGGTTCTCCTTCTTCTAAATACCCACCTAGTTCGCTCCAGAAGTCGAAAGCTTTTATCCATCAACAGAAAAATGTACTCACAATTTCTGACCACAGTCTACTGTTTCGTCACCGATGTAACATTGTAAAAGGCGGGATTAAAATCATAGGGCCCATACAATAGAAAACAAAACTTTCTTCAAGTGCTTGATGCAGAACGTTTAAGTTATAAAAGATACTATTTACTCTAGTGCATACAGTCCTTCTGACTTCATGAAAACCAGCTCATCATATAGAACCGTCTATTCAGCTTGCAGATGTTCAGCCTAAATTACACCGTCACAAAATGAATGAAATTATTTGATCTTAAATTCTTACTTGATACCGCTAGAGTATCTTGAGTTTAACAAGAAGTGCTTCAGTCTGTATGCTGTTTTGAGATACAACAGTGGTAGCCAATCAGAACCGAGATCATTTACATAAATCAGCCTTAAAGGCAACAGTAGCCTGATTAAATGTAAAGAATGAGGAGAGCTTGAGAAATGGCCATGAAAAAATTATTTGTGACTGTCCTTGGTACCTAAAAACACAAAAGGTCATGGGTGAAACCCATGGGGAAAAATAAAATGCAAGAAAAATGTAGGATGTGTGAGTTTAATGGTGCAACACTGTGGATGCAGTGAAACCAGTGTAGGGTCCCAAATTAAACTGACTTTCTGGTAATATCAAACAGTGGTTTTCAGTCCCAGGGGAACTGCACTGCCAGTTTGGTATAAAACCGTGGTTTAAGGTCAGTTCTGGGACACTGCAATGGCACTAATGGTATAAAACAGTGTTTTAAATCCCATTCCTGGAACTATTTTGCAATATTCTGCACCACTTTACCATGTTGCACAGCACATTCAGTTCACAAATGGCTTGATAACAACTGATAAATAGTTGACTTAACACAAAACAAACATTGCACGGCTCTCCGTGTCTGAAAAATGTGACTGCTCTGTTCTCTGATGGCATGTACAACGACTGCAGCTCAGTCTGTTGTCCTTGTATCAGCGGTGTGATTTGGACTGTTGTCACTGTGATAAAACAAGTAGTCTCAAGTTTCTTCACTTCCCACAGTGACCTCGCAGACCTCACTTCAAACTTGCTGGTTAATCCGCCCTCGCAACCGTTTCACACATACTACCTCCGTGTGGCGCAAGAAATAAGTGAGGCAGTGCATCCCAGGAAGCGACATGGGATATGAGATTATATTAGAGCTTAGAAACTGTGCACTAAAATTGCTCCCTAAAATTGTTCCCTTTTGTTCCAACCCATTGACTGGGGGTGTTAAAACATTTGCGTACAGCTGTATATACACACTCTCAAAGCACGCACACAAATGGGTGCAACATGGTATCCGATTTAACCTGGCATTTCTTAAAATGCCTCTGCTTACATTTTTTGGAACTTATTAAAAAAGCAAATAAATTTGTCCAAATTTCAGATTCTAAACAGCTACTTGTATGTGTGTTTATAAGTAGAAGAGAAGGAATTTTATGATGATTCTGAAAAAGACATAGCATATGGCCTTGTTTAGCAATAAGGAAAAAAACAAACCAAACTTTTTTTGTTTTTCTATTTTCTGCATTGACACATACATCAGAGATTATACGGATGTATACTGATCATAAACTGGATGTAAATGTAATGATAACAAATAATTGTGATATTCTCATTACATTTACATTTTGTATGTTACTGTGCAAAAGTTTTAGTCGTCTATGAAGGCACTTTTCTCAGTTGTAAGTTTCTTTCTGTCTGCGTAAAGTTAACATTAGAATAAACAAATGCAAACAAGAAACAGTAAAAAAGTGTGGAGATTTTTCTGGTTTATAAAAAGTAGTTGACCTTTTGAGAGCTGGTTAGAAGTTTGGTTCCAGACATCTTGATACCTTCAGCCACTGCACAGCGGAACACCTGATTTAATCAACTGCAGTGCTGACGGAACCAAACTAACTACTGGATGGCGTCTACAATGAATGCCGGGTTTCCACGAGGAGAGGTCAGGAAATGGTAAAAGATAAATCAGTGCATCAAAATAGTGACAATGCACAACAGTTCATATGACAGAATACATTTTTTGATCAATTGTATTTGATGTATCTGCACTGTTTACAGTGTTAAACCAGTCAACAGCCCAGTTGAACATGTTCATGTCCTATGTCACCTCCCCCACCTTCCTGCTAGTTTCATTAGTAAACTGTACCAGACCTGGACAGTCATCGTGCTTCTTCATGCATTAAATACTCTGAGAATATTTCATTGTTTTCTGCTGTTATTGAATATGCTGTGAGTGTATTGAGCCCTGAACTGACTGAACAGTCTACCAAACTGTAACTTGACTATGTCGTTGCGCACCTAGAAATAGTAAAGCAAACACAGTATGCACATAAAAATCACAATTTCCTGTATTAAAGTGAAGTGCCACACCACAGCGTGAACAGCACAAAATTCTTTCTCTGGATTTAACACATTCACCCAAGTGAAGCAGCGCACAGCTAACGACACAACACCCATGGAGCAGTGCGTGGGGACAGTCCCTTGAGCAGGGGTACCTCAGTGGCGCCACTACTAGTCCTGGGATTTGAAACCACAACCTTCTGATCACAGGGGCAACTCCCTAACCACTAGGTCAGCAGCCGCCCTATTAATTAGTATTTAATGTAACCAGTGTTTAAATACTTATTGCCAAGTTAAACAGCTTTTAGAAAAATGTCTCAGGTGTCTAAGACTTTTGCATGGTACTGCTCTTATACACGTGTAATGACCTCATTTCATTTGCAGTTCCTCTGTGCCGAACTTTACATGTTGCCATGGTGAGCACAGCTGTGTGGCAGAGTCACGAGAGTGTGTGAGGGAACAGATCCAACTAGCCTAGTAGTTTCTGACATGCCTCAGCCTGCACTGGCCATCCCACTGTCCCGATGCAGGAATCTTACACAACAGCTTGTGGAATGATCTGAATTTTCTCAAGAGAAGAAGTCAGACAGGACGCAGGAAAAAAAAATCTTGCCTCAAGTCTCCCATATTCGGTGAACAGCTTTCATTTGAATGTTTTGTTTCTAGACACAGACTCTTGGTTTTGTATGTCAGCGTCTGTAGGTGCTGGGACCAGTGTCGAACAAACAGCAGTGATTGTAATCGCATTATATAGATTGCTAGGTACTCCAATTATCCAAAATTAGTTTGGTTAGTGTTTACAATCTTGTGCAACATTCTTTTTGGTTTGAAGAGTGGAACAAACTAAACAAGCTATGCCAGGGGCGTAAGGCCAGTGCAGGATATAATGTAATATACACTGTAGTATGTAATGTTTCACCATATATTAGTACAGAGTACCTATTGATCTCACAAAGTGGAGCTTCTCTAAATAAGAATTCCACCATTTTTTTTCCTATTTGCCTCCATATTTCAGTGGTTGAGATGTAAATAAAATCATTCTGACTGGTCTGACATGAAATGGTTCTTTGAAGAGTGTTTATAAACAATATGGACGATGGTAAAATAGCGGTAAATCTGAAGAAGGCGGTTTTCGTCCTTACAAGGCTCCCTATACACACCTCTTTGTCATTAATGTACTTTTCAATGAAAATACATTACACCAAAACCTCCTCGAAACCATCGTAAAACAATGTTTTGTTGTATAAATTATTCACTTGTACTCATTTTCTGTAAATGAGTGTTTAGAGGAAGTAAACGTCTTAGATGCCACTTTGAACTGCTGTTTACATCCACTTAATTCTTCGGACATTTAGGGAAAAAACTGTGGAATTCTCCTTTAAATGGATTCTTGCACTCTTAAACACCAAGAAATACCAATGTGACATATATTTGAAATCATGACACTACTGTCAAAGTTGGTTGTTCCACTGAGTGTGTGTGCTGGTGTGTTTTATCGCAGAATACTGCTAGATGACGGATTGTGGGCACAGAGTGAAACCCTCTTATCACCTGAAGGGGGAAGAGAATGAAAACCTGTCAGTTCACAACCTCACACTCCAAAACTAAAGCCCTGCTTTTGCCCTTTCCTTTGCAGCAAACTATAAATACAACTCTGCAGGGTGTATTAGTTTGTTCGCATGCATGTGTGCATTCCTGCTCTTTATCACTTACTGTACTGCATGACTTCAGGCAAATAAACAACCTTATAAAGGGTGGGATGAGGGAGGCTCTGTGAGGCCATCATTCTTTACAAGCCAGCAGATACAGTAACCTCAATTTAATGTGATTGCACAGTCTGGAGTCACAGTACCAGGTGGACCTGGAGGCAGGCTGATAACAGCTTAAGCCAACTGTCCACACAATATTTTAACAGCGGGTTCAAACTCATCCTGGCCTGCAGGCTGAGGGTCTTTTTATCATTATGATATTGATATTGTCTTTAATGCTCTGTTCATTTTATCTGAGTGTGAATGTTTGCAGTGGTCTGCCAAGAGTATTTGCAAGGCCTTTTCAGAAATATTCATTTAACATTGCTTGTTAAGGAGTCCATATTTCTAGATCGTTAACAATTTTCCTGAGAAAAAGGTTACTGGGCAAAATAAACCTGTTCCATAGTTCTTGGCCTAACCACATGGTACTCTTACTTACTATTAGTTGCACCTAACTATACTAGAGTAAACTAGCTTGTTTTCAAGATAAAAGCTTTTCTGGCTAAAGCTTCAGCCTGAAGGCTGTCAAGGACTCGCTCCATTAATGGGAGATTCCATTTTAAACTGGGTTACATTTTGGGTTTAGCAAATTGTTTGTATTTAAAATCATATTTGGCAGGGGTCCCCAGTGGCGTGACTGATAACCGTGCACCAGTCTTGCTCAAAAGACCTAATGGCTTTGTCACTGGTAACACTTGCAGCTTAATCTAACAATTTAGCAAATTCTTTACTTGTCTAGTTGAAACTAAAGTCATCAAAATCTATTCTAAAGTACAATTTTGTGTATTCTGATATGTTGTTTTTAGAATGATGACATTGTAAAGCTAACAGGGAAGCTAATACCCTCAACATCTAGCTAGTGTTAGCTAGTGTTTTATTCATATTTTCACTCTCGTCACAGAAAAATTAAAATCCTTTATATTAACACAGGTTTTTCAGCAACTGAAGACATCTGTACATGTGAAAACACAAAAGGGCAGATTATCATCAAGATTGTTTAAGGTCAGCACAGCTAGTAGTAAACTCACCATGCTAATGTGTGTTAACACTCAAGGGAAAAAAACTGAAGCTATAGTCAACATTCTATTCTCAATAAATGTAAAATGTGAGACTGTGCACAAAACAGTATATTGTTTCACAATAAGTTACACCAATTAGCCCAGTAGGGTTAGTAAGATTATGGGTCCAGTTGTCACTCAAATGGGTGGAACGTGAACCTGAACTAGAACTAATCCGTTGAATTCTGGTTGAGTTGGTTCTTGTTTCTGACTGTGCAGGGGATAAATAGCTTGTGGGTGGGAATTGGCCAAAACGAATTTAAACAGTAATTTGTATTTGTTCACTCTCATAAAATAAGTTATTTATAAGTTGTTTTTG
>JBBPCX010090032.1:0-25335 GCA_037974365.1 Hydrocynus forskahlii | reverse complement strand
CAGGCAGGGCTGTACATCACGGTGGTGACGTCACTGAAGCTTGTCCTGAAGTGGTCCTGAGAAAATGACAAGTTATATATGAGATAAGGACGTAGAATTAGAGGAAACATTCTGATCACTAGATGTGATGGCATAAGAAGTAACACCAGTGAGTGTAATGGTTGATGCAGTGCGTGTGTTTTTGGGGTGGGGATAATCACACGCTGGTTTTGGTGAGAAACTTAAACAGGAAGTTTGCATGCCTTTGTCAAGGTCAGAAATCGTAGGGGCCCTTGTCTAAGTACACAGACAGATTTGGCAAGAGAGGAAAACATTTATTTGTTAAATGTAAAATAAACCTTCAGTGAAGATAGGTGAAAAAACTGGTACTTTACTCTCCTGCGTTGTCAGAACAAATCTCTTGTGTTGTCAGAGCTTAAAATCTTCATCAGTATGTGGTTGACCAAGCAAAGCTTATGGAAACTGGTTTCTGGCATATTAAAAAAGTAATTGCTTGCTTTATGTAAATTCGTGCAGCTTCATTGCTATTATAGTGATCAGATTGATCCAGTTAATGACTGATTATAAGATTATTTATGCCCCCTATAGTGATTCATGTGTTATGAAAAATAATTATCAATAATACATGGGCAGCTGGTGGCCTAGTGGTCAGAGAGTTGCCCCTGCAATCAGAAGGTTGTGAGTTTGAATCCCAACACTGCTAGCGTCATCACTGAGGTTCCCTTAAGTAAGGTACTGTCCCCACACACTGCTCCCAGGGCGCCCCCCGTTGGTGGTAGCCCCCTGCTTCACTTAATGAATGGGTTAAATGCAAAGAAAGGATTTCACCCTGTGTGCTGTGGTGTGTTCATGCGTGACTATAAGGGTCCACTTTACTTTATATATTTGATATATTTTTAGTAATAACATTATTGTGCCTACATTGTAAAGAATTGATGTAAACTTAAATAAAAAACTCCCCAGTTCCTTACAGTAAAGTGGCCCATTATAGTCACATGTGAACACACCACAGTAAAGCACGGCTGTGTCACTATGGCTAATAATAACATGGTGTAGTTTTGTGAAAAAATGAAATGAAACTAAATGACACATATGGAAAATGACAGTCATTACAGTGTTATAACTCCTTTCTTTATTAACTTCCTTATAATGACAATTTGTCAACATAACTTCAATGTAATTTTTAAAAAGTACCTTACTAAGTTACCTTTTCCCTATCAAGATGCTTAACAATGAAAATGTGGAAACGTAAAGACATGGTGACAGCAGTTACTTAATTTGCAACCACAGTGGTGTTGCTGAAGAGGTAAATCACCTCTTGCATCTGTTCAACAAGGTATAACTGACAGTCAGCTGCACATGTAGGTGGCACTTTGAGGTGGCACCAAATATGTAATAATCATACATATTATTAAAAATGCTATTTAGATACGTAGACAAAAAAAGAACTCACAAATTTATCTTCTTTTTCCATGTTTCTCCTTTTCTGTTTCCTGCAACAGAAACCAAATGCTCTGTTCTCTTATTTGCAGTTTAACATGAATCGCCCCAATGACAGTCCATCTGTTTATAATTTTAATTACATACCAGTGCTTATAGAAAAGTTTCAGTACTGTAGCAACTATCATGATGACAAAAGATTTTATGCGATCAAGTGATGTTATGAAACGCTCCATGTGTAGGAGTGTAAAAATACATCCATTTTAATTGATTCTAATAATATTCAACAAAGTGTCAGGTTTTTACATGAAATAAAGGTTCTAGAAAAAAAAAACTTATGTTGACAAAGAACATGTATGGCATCTGAATGTTCTTTATACCTATAAAATGATCTTTAACCTCCCATACAATGTCTTGTCTTCCAGATTAATTAGCACCATTGCTAAGGATAACTGAAAAGGTTTAAAAAATATTTTAAAATCTTTTTTTTTGTATCAGCATATGATAGAATTATATTGAAATTATAATTTGAGGTAAAATTAGTCTGAGCAATTGTTAAAGACATTTCTTAAACAAAAGGGTTGGTCACAATTATTGGCATCTCTTGAAATTTAAATACATGAGTTAAATGGAGCATGATCGTACACATATTTAACTTACTTTATGTTAGTCTTTAGAAAATTTTAAGCAATCATCACTGATTTCCAGTTTTACTGGGGTATAAAATGACACAGGGCTGAAATCCCTTTGCAATCAATCACCATGAGAATATGTAAAGAGCACATCATGAGGCAAAAGTGTACTGACTTCAGAGAATGGACACAAGAAATTAGCTCCTGAATTATAATGTGCATATAAAGCCATTAAAGTGTTTAAGAAAAACTCCCCTAAACCTTCCTGGAAATGGAGGCAAGGCCATTTTGTCAGCGGCCACAGTGAGCAGGATGGTTAAGGATGGTGAAAGACTAAAAAAATTCTTATACAGGCCAGACCAAACAAAAATTGAGGGTTAGGCATTGAAATAAAGATGACTACAGAGACGACTGCCTAACATTAAATGTATAACATCAAAATAAGGTGGAGGCATCTGTGAGGCTGTGGTGCTGTTTCTCCCCAGAGGACTTGCAGTATTGTTCATGGCGTTATGAATACACGTTACGTTATGAATTCCAGGAGGCCTGGACGCCTTTGTAAAGATGTTAAAACTTTGATTGTGGTTCTAGCTGCCAGGGAGACATACATTCAAAGCACAGATTGAAATCCACAAACAAATAGTTAAATGAACACAAAATCAAACCTTTGCCATCCCAATCTCTTGACCCAAGTCAAATTAAAACCTGTGGGTTGAGCACAAGAAAACTGTGCAAGTGAGAAGCTCTGAGGTCAAAAATCATTATGTGTTCTGAGTCTTATGAGACTCAGTATATGTGAACATATATATTCTTTATTTGCTGAGTAAAGAGTAAAGGGCTTGATAAACATTAAGGGGATTTCCATCTGACTTTTTCACTCATATTAAATAAGGGTGCCAATACTTTTGGAGGGTGCTGTAGATCTTTTTGGTGCTCTTAACTTAAATATACCATACAAATAAATACATAAATAAGTACATATAAAAGTGCATCATGTATACAGTAACCCGCCGCTGGAGGTTACGTTCCAAGAGCACCTGCGTATAGTGAATTTTTATAGAGTAAACCCTAAATATGCCCCCAAATATGCTCCCAAAACACTTTAATTTCATTTAAAACACATTAGTCTTAAAGAAAGTGTAAAGGTAAACCCATATTCTTACTGTACAGTTTACACTGAACTCCCGCAGTGCTGGAATGTAAATACCGACGTTACCCCTGTATAGAGTGGACTGTATTTCGTGCAGGGGCGTTTTCTTTGGTATAAGCTAAATACAGTAATAAATGAATTTAATTTACAGTAATAAAAATACAGGACTTTAAGAAGAACAAAACGAAAAACACGAGAACACTCCAGACGCTCCACGGGGGAAATTCTGGACTGCAGTGTCACAGGGCAGCAGCCAATCAGCAGCAAGGAGAAATAAATGTTCTCGGATTGACTACTTTCAAACCTCTGTACTCTGAGTACAGGTGACTGTGAGGTCCAGGCCTCGTGCGCCGCTCCCCCTCGTCCTCGTGCTGTATTTTTTTATGTTTGAGCAGCGGAGCTTCGTTCCCTTCAGGTGTCTGGTTGCCCTGGTAACCGCCACGTGGTGCACGCGGCCCGGACGTCACAGTCAGCTGTTCTTAGAAGCCGAAGGTTCGAAAATCCACAATGGACTGAAACCGCGACTGCTGATTCGCGTGAAAGTGGGGGGTTACTGTATTCTCCCATGAGATGAGATCTTGCACCGTAAATATCACACATCAGGTGAATGTGCAAGTGTTGCAAAAACAGAACAAGCACTGCACAGGAACAGCATAATTGATATGAAAAAATTATAATACAAAACATGTTCAAAAGTTCTGGTGGTCTGTTTATTATGGAACTTTAATATAATGTAAAGAGCCGTTGGCATTTTAAAACTAATCCTAACAGAAGAATGGAGTTTTGTCTCGATTTGCTAAAATGTTTCTTTAAGGGAAGAAAAGTAGTTTGTAGCTCCTTTTTCTAAGAGTGTAAAGTAACATTTTATTGAGTGGAGCAATATCTTCACTGTAGTGAATTTTATTGATGTGAATAGTATCTAGTGGTGATTAGAGAATAGAGGTTAGGAAAATGAGGTCAGTGTTTTCTGAACATATAATAAAAAAAACTCACGACTTTTTATAATGTACAGTATAAAGAGTCTCTGTGGTCTTCAGGAAGTTTCTCTGAAGCTGTTGTTCTGGTCACTCACCTGTTAATCCACACCAAGCAGAAGATAAAACACACTGCAACGGCTCCGGTAATGGAGGGGATGATGTAGAGAAACATTTCTTTGAGTGGCTCTGGTTTACTCTCTGTGACTGGAAACAAAATCAGATAAAAATAGAGTTAAGTGTTTAAGTCATGAAATCTGTGACATTAATAAACATACTTCATATGATGTCATCATTTCTACAATATACAAAATTGTTACCTTCTACAGTCAGTCTCCACTGTTCTTCTGATGGGAAACATATATAGACTCCTGCATCTGAAGGCTGTATATTAGATATCTGTAGTTTTAATGGATGTTTGGGATCAACATGCATCCTGCTTGATGTGTAGTTTATGAAAGTGTCATCTGAAAAAGGGCTGTTGTGAAAAAGCGTTGTCTCCTCTTTACGCCAAACAATATAATTTCCACCACCCTCACTTATATTGCAGTGAAAAACAACAGTTTCTCCCTGAGATTTGTTGACTGGATTAACAATATTTGTTTTAGGTATATTTGAATCTGCAAGAAAAAAATAGAAACTGTCTTTCAGTCTTAGATGAGGAGCGTAGGTTAGTGTAACAACAGTAAAATCACTTTTGACAGACATTGCTGTTAATGTCTCTTTGTACAGTTTGCCCATCAATGATAGATTCCCATAACATGTATTCTATTGTAAACTAAAAGCAAATACAGTGAACCAAAATCAGACCTAAACACTAAATCTAATAGATTATGACCTGACAGATTATGAAACTACTAAATGAACAACCACATACAGAATATCTCAAATTCAGTGTTTGAATCATTAATGACAGACATTGCTGTTAATGTTTTTTTGCACATTTTAAGTTCAATGATTGATCCCAATAACATTGTTTATGTAAATTATTTAATTTAATCTGCAAGAAAAAAACAGAGGTCACCATTGTTTTTTCTGTTAGTGTGACAAGTTCGCTTAATAGATTTTCCTCGCCTCCGTTGCCTTTGGCTTACTCACTAGGGGCTCGGACCTGGACTATGTAAAGCTGCTTTCTGACAACTTAAAAAAGCGCTATATAAATCGAATTGAACTGAAAAAAATTCACTTAATAAGTTATGCTAGTTGCGTATTTGAACTACTCTACTCATACACTCACACATACACACATTAACAGTGACACTATATATATATATATTCTTATTTTTACTTGCTGTACTCCAGGCTTTTGTCTTTTTGTGATAAAATTCTGTTTAATTAAGTGCCCCAGAAAAACTGAATCAACACAATTTTACAGAAAAAAATCAACACAGTTTTACAGAAAGGACTCTGTAAAATGTGCTATGAACATGTTTCCAATACGCTGATTACTAGTAAAAATGAGTTGAAGAGCTCTGTTTTTAAAATAATACATTTATAAAACTGTATTTTCATAGTTGTATTTCTGCACATTTTACCTACTTAGTGCACTTTTATCAATCACATAAAGGTGGGAAACACAGGAAATCATTAGTATCAGTCTGATAATTTTACCTGCAAAACGTAGAGGAAACATGATGAAAAACAGGTGTAGAAACCTGGTCCAAAGATTGCTCATGACGATAAACGCCCGGTGTGATCAAAGGTTCTGCACTGGGGGAGCAGAAGGTGTCCAATAAGTACGTTAAACTCAAAAAAGAGGAAGTAAGAGGAAGTGTCAAGTAAAAATAGAACCGTCAGAGCAGATCAGAAGTTAGAACAGTCAGACGCAGGACGAGAGTTTTCACAAAATCATACATTATAATAAACATTTCTAAATTTCAGCACAAAAAAACAATCTATCAGTGACTTGGGTTATGCCAAGAGTAGAGGTCAGTTTATTTAGTTGTCTTTTTCCTGATTAATCATATGGCCAACGACAAGTCAGCAATTTGCACTTTCTGTTCTTTATCAGTCACTTAAAGGCCATGTACATCTTCACATGTCTCATTACAGAAAACCTTCCCATAAACTGAAACAGAAATATGTTTTGCTCAGGTGGATCACCTGTCTGGCAGAAATGGCTGAGTTGAAAAAAGCCTTAATTATGCAGTCAGGAAGCTCTCAGGAAACACAAAGGCATACCACAGCTCTTAAATGTGACCTATTTACTGCTCATACTCTATCAGACTGGTAAAGTGTCTACAGCCTGCAGCTACACCAGGCCACTGTGGATTTTTTGAAATATGAGCTCATGTGAATATTTCAGCAAATGAGAAATATGTGAATCAGGATCAGCTCAATTTATTTCACTATTTCTCTGTAATATTCTTTTTGTTGTGCATAGGAACAGTGTCCCTGACAGTTATTGTGAAATAAACACAAAATCATTGTCGTGTTTTCATGCACAGTGGGGGACATAATTATTTGATCCCCTGCTGAATTTGTAAGTTTGCTGATGTACGTCTAATTCATGAGGTAGTTTCATTTTTATCAAGAGAGACAGAATATCAACCAAAATTCAAGAAAAAACATGTTACATAAAAGTTATCATGAGAAAGGTGAGGGATCAGCCCAGAACTACACGGAAGGAGCTTGTTAATGATCTGAAGGCAGTTGGGACCACAGTCACCAAGAACACCATCTGTAACACACTACAGCATAACGGGTTAAAATCTTGCAGGGCCTGAAGGTCCCCCGGCTCAAGTAGGCACGTCTACAACCAATCTTAAGTTTGCCAGTGAACACCTAAATGATTCAGAGAAGGCTTAGGAGAAAGTGCTGTGGTCAGATGAGACCAAGATCGAGCTCTTTGACATCAACTCGACCCGCCGTGTTAGGAGGAGGAGAAATGCTGAGTATGACCCGAAGAACACCATCTCAAGCATGGAGGTGGAAACATTATACTTGGGGATGTTTTTCTTCGAAGGGTACAGGACGACTTCACCACACTGAGGGACAAATTGATGGGGCCATGTACCGTAAAATTTTGGACGTGAACCTCTTTCCCTCATCCAGAACACTGAAGATGGGTTGTGGGTCTTCCAGCATGACAGTGACCCAAAACATACTGCCAAGGTAGCAAAGGAGTGGCTAAAGAAGAGGCACAGTAAGGTCCTGGAGTGGCCTAGCCAGGATTTAGAGAGATTCTGTAGAGAGGAGTGGTCTAAAATCCCTCCTGAGATGTGTGCAAACCTGGAGACCGACTACAAGAAACGTCACTGCTGTGCTTGCCAACAAAGGTTTCTCCACCCAGCACTAGTCATGCTTTGCTTGGGGATCAAATACTTATTTCACTCAGTGAAATGCAAATCAGTTTATAACTTTTACGTGACATGTTTTTGGTTGATATTCTGCCTCTCTCCATAAAAATGAAACTACCTCATGAATTAGAGACTGTTCATTTTTTTTGTAAGTCAGCAAACTTCCTGTGTCCTGCATGTATTTATGTAGTCTAGTTTTTTTTCTGTGTTGCATCCTGATTCAGGAGGAATGTTGTTTGGTTTCACTGTGTACCGTGTGTTCGGCCAACATAAACCTAGTGATAGGACTTAACTTGAAATATATATGACTGGTCTACACAGTAGTCAGCATTTCTAATGTTTAAACCATAACTCTGAATAAAAGAACAATCTAGTACATGCAGCATGTGTGATTCTCTCTGATGTGTGAGGTGTGTCATCGATATGTGCGCTTACGCTGATATGTGTACATGCCATTAGTTATTTGTTACAATTTTATGTAATCTCTCTCTCTATTAAATAGCACAAGTGTAACAAATAACTAATTACATTGTGCAAAACATTCAATAGCATAACAGCACACATCCCAGGGCATAGTAGGACATAGAGCAAGTTGCAAATCAGAGAGGAAAAATTAAGTATTCAGTGGACTACATTAAAGAAGCCAAACTGTGTCTGAAGTAAACCATGCATCCAAACCGCAGGTCAAATAAAATTATACTTGGCCTTGCAATAGATTCTGTGCGTTCTAAAGTGCAGGGTTATTTTCTCTCTGAATCTTGAGCGGCATGAAGAGTGATTCTCTCTGTGGTCTCACCTTTGACCCTGAACAGGGTAGTAAGTTTAACAACCACGGCAAGTACAAGCTTCTGTTTGAAAGGCTGTGTTTCTACAATAAACTGCACCTCACTGGAAAAAACACTAACAATCTGACATTAGGTATCTTCTAAACCAGCATATTGGTGAACTGAGAGTGGAGAAAATGTTTAAGACCTAAAGGGCCCAAACTTTCCAAAACAAAATAAAAGCATTTGTTGTTGGATTTAAATGTTAGTGAAGTTTCAGAACAGTGCATTCACTTCTCAGTCCATATATTCACACTCATTATTAATTTGTTGGCCTTTTGCTTACAGCAGACAAAACTAAACCACACAAAAAAACTTGAAAAATGTAGGACACTGGCAAAAGCATATTGTAACAGCTGTCAGTGACTGATTCAGTGAGTCTGTGTTACTTCTTGGTTTAACTTTCTTTTTTAAGCAAAAATAAAATGCCATTTACTACAAGTTCAAATTCTGGAGACAACAGGTGGTTTAAAGTAACTTTTTGAATAAAAAATGCAAAATAACTATGTAAAAATGCATGATGACTATTGTACCCACAACCACACCAGTGGCACAGGTAATATAAATATGTACAAGAAAAATGTAGGATATAGGCCCTTTAACAATACACTGTAATGCAATACAGTGTCAGTACAGTTTCTTCTTCTCTACTTCTACCTGTGAGAAAACCACCACAGTGGCAAGGGCTAATTCACAGTAACTATAATTTTAAAATGAAGCATGAATCTTGCTGATACTAATCTGGCATATGACTAGCTGTTGTCTGATCTTGAGAGAAAGATTGATACAGAGAGGGAGCAAGAGAGAGAGAGAGAGACAGAGAGCGAGAGAGAGAGAGAGAGAGAGAAAGAGAGACAGAGAGAGAGAGACACACACACAGAGACAGAGAGAGTTAGAGAGGATAGAGAGAGACAGAGAGAGAGAGACAGAGAGACAGAGAGAGAGAGACAGAGAGCGAGAGAGAGAGAGAGAGAGAGACAGAGAGAGAGACAGAGAGAGAGAGAGAGAGACAGAGAGAGAGAGAGACACACACAGAGAGACAGAGAGAGATAGAGAGGATAGAGAGAGACAGAGAGAGAGAGCGAGAGAGACAGAGAGAGAGCGAGAGAGACAGAGAGCTCAGAGACCCCACCACTGTTTGTCATGTGGGCTGGAAATAAGGCAGTTGGCCTTTATGCAGTTACAAACAACCGTCTTTCCTAATCGTCACCCTGCACTTTCTGACACCCTCCTACATTTTGACCTATGCTTAAATGCCCTGTTACGTTGCTTTAACCTCTACGTTCCTAGTCACTGCCTGGGTTTAACCAGATTGTTCATTTAAATCTGTGCAAACTCATAATGTCCATTCTAGAGACATAAAATACAGCTACTGTATACCATTACAATGCATTTTTAATGTCCATATAAAGCCCTATTGCTGCAAATGAACTGGCATCCCATTATTAATTTATTATTCAAAGACAAGAATTAATTAAGCATTTTCAAGCCTTTCTTGTGAGTGTTAAATATTATAATCATCTCTGCAATCCATACCTGTTTGTGTGTATAAGGAATTCAAGAATGAATCACTTATTAGGGATATTTACTCATAAACTCCTAACGTCGGGTGCCTAGCCCTCATCTGTGCACTTGTTAGATTTCTAGCAAAGCATTGTAGTAGTTTGGCACCGATTAGTTTATCTGTTTCATTCAAAGCAATACATGAAAGATAATTGATTATATGGTATTATATGATTATATGATTCATGGTATTAACCATGTAGCACCCACAAGCAACAGGGGGGCCCATAACGATACACTTGCCTCTAAGTAGGATGTCTCTTAGGGCCCCCAGATGTTTGCTAATGGCCCTGGATGTATAATAAATGGGCAGTCAGTTATTAATAACTGCTTGCTTGATAAGCCTTAATAGGAACAACACAGAGGCATTATAAAGGCGGCCTGAAACAAAGTGCTACTACATTAATGTTTCTCAGCAAGACTGTGCACATCCTTCTGTGTGTACGTAAATATCATGTGCTTTAAAACTGCTTTGACCTCAACTTCACTGCTACTTTGTGTTACTGGGAAATGGTGGGCTTGTGGCACATTTTGAAATATTTCACAGAATGGGAGAGACATTGATTACTATGTAAGCAGTGCTCAGCATAAAAGACTCCTAAAAAGTCATCTTTGGCCATTTTAGGAGGATCGTGTAAAAGAGATGGCTTTAGATCAGCAGAGCTCCTCTTACATTGTTAACACTTTAAAACGAGTTGCTAGTCTGATTCATTTTCACAGGATGCTTTTTCTAGGTAACAGCAGGACCACATCCTGAGAAGACTAGCACCAGCCACGTAAGGTGTTAAACGCTTCTGTTTGAATATAGGCAAACCCACTGTTTTGCTGTTTTGGTGTTAGTAGTAAAAATGTGTTACATCAACTTTCGGTCACAGAAGAGCTCCTTTAGTAAACAAGAGAGGAATTGTAAACCACTCTGCTTTTGCTTGACTGTGAATCTGAAGGTCTTCCTGATGTCAGCTAACGAACGCTGTGTTCGTGTTTAGATGCACGTGCACACTTCAGAGTGAGTGTATGTGTGTGCACATGACAAAGTCGACTTGCGTTTAAGAGCGTAGATCTGACCTATGTGAGAAGATCTAAGTGAGTAGATCTGACCATGCAAGAGTTGGTGGTTCTGCAAGCTGTGTCGTCCTCTGTCCTTGACTGTGAGCCGGTGGCCTTTCACGTGGGGAGTTATGAATGATGGCTGGTTCGCTGTGGCTGATGTCCTTGCCTGGAGTCATTCCTCTACACAGGTGGAAGCCAAATTAAGCAGCAAAGGCTATCCGTATCAGACTGCCTTCTCAAGCCAGCTGGCAGAATGTAGGAACACAGCATTGAAAATAATGGTGTTCGTCTTCATTTAAATGTGTTCAAACTCTATGGAGAAATAGTCACATAGTCTTTTAAACAGTCAGCAGTAGACAATAGAGCAGTATTTATATATTAGATATGATCAGTAGTATTTGTACCAAATTACCTTAATCAGTTTGACAGAATTTTTATGTTGTTTTCATGTTTTTATCATAGTGTTCATCAGTTTTCTCTTGTACTCTACATTACTCAATTACTAAAAGAATTAGACATGTCAGCGGTGCAATCCAACCCTGATGGCTAGCCTCGCTGCTCTTTATGAAGCATAAATAGATGGCAGAGAAATATAATTTTATATAATTTTATTACCTCAGCCAAGCTGAGGTAAGGTATCGGTTATAGCAAAGATACATGACTAAAACACACATGGTTGAGAATGTCTTTTTTTTTACCTCAAAAAGCACCTTTTATACATTTAGACAGCCTGTAGTTATTAGCTGCCAAGCTAACCTTTTGTGTGATGTTCTTCTCGTCTGATTAGATATTTCCGCCAAATGAGTGAACCCATCTCTCCACTGTAATGATGGTCTGAAGGACTACAAATTAGTTACTATAGTTATCCAGTTGCCTTGGTTCTTGGTTTCCTAGCAGCAAGGTTCAGTTTTTGCTCTTTTTCTGCACACTATGAATCCACATCCATCCCAGAGCAGTTGTAGTTTATCAAAGGGTCATCCAGCCTTCAAAATACATCAAATGGGGGTTTGTCTAAAAACTGGATTATCTTAATCTTGACTCTGCGACAGCATTGTGGGACGCAAGTGAGCATGTTTGCAAGAGACATAGCAGTGGTTGCATTTTTCATTTTGGCCAGAGTTGCCTTTAATAACCACAAGGTGCTTTATATGTTCTGAATAGATTCCTAAAAAGATTATTCAGCATTACTTCTAGTACATAACAATAATAATGTATTATGCTGGTGACTTATGTGAAGTTTAGGTAAAATGAACATAACCAGATACCAGATTATGTTTGTGTATCTTCCTCTTAGACATCCACCCTTTTCCAAGGCATAAGAATATTTCTGATCACTCTGGGCCACTGAAGCACCTTTTGTGTTTATTATGGTCTACTTTCCCTAGCGCCCTGATCACACCACTGCTGCAGCAACACATGTGGTCTCCAGGAGGGGGTGCTAGAAACACAGATCAACCTCAAGACCTGTCTTCAGGGTTTTTTGTGACTGTGTCTTAATGACACAGAAACATGGCACATAAAATAACCTCAGTTCTAACTGAATGTCGTGTGTTGTGGCTCATTTAAAAAGCAGTCTTTGATAGAAAACTCCTTATGACTTCAGTGGAAACGGACAAACTGAACTGCTATCAGCTGAGAATGTGGGTGCATTTATATGTGCTGGTTTTTATGACATCACAAAAAAACAATCTGGTGAAAATAAGCTGGTTTTGAGGTTTGGTTTCCATGCATGAACAGTATGGACTGTAGAGTGAATGGCCTGTTTTAAGACTTTAACAATGTTTGCATATTGCATCACATTCAGTTTTCCATGTTATGGGCCCTTTCATATTAAGGCCTTTAATTAATTTTCCCTATAATATGTTTCTCATTCAACTGTCTATACTTCGTATAGAGAGCCTTTAGTTGCTTAAATATAAAAAATACCCGCGTTTTAATGTTCAAGCCCCTGTAAACCTGCAGATGTGTGTTTTATTGTGTGTAATATGTCATCTATGAGCCGCAATTCTGTTTCATTTTTACTCACAGACGTACCACTGTGTTGAAATTGCTTTGTTTTTTTTTATAGAAGTGATTAGTCACCACTGGTCTTTGTCCCCAAATTCGCAACACCACCTTTTATTAATCATAGAGAATGAGCTCCCCCAAATACAGCTTTGTGTATGATATTTCTTCAAACAGTTCTCATACTGTAGTGCAATCCAAAATGTCCAGTCACAGCCAAATATTGGCATATGCATTCACTCGTGTGTGTGTGTGGCTGTTTATGTGTGTAAATATATTGGTATGCATGGCATCCGAGCCCAGGAAACAGTTAGCAGCTATGCGTGCTCAGCTGTTGCATCTGCATGATTGGGCGGAAAGGGTAAATTGCAATCTGCCACTGTGAAATAGAAACATCAGAGAGAGTCCAATCTAGGCTGGGACCGGGGTGTACACAGCCCACAGCATGTAAATAACCAGAGCACCCAAACACCAGGGTGAATCAACAGCATTCACCAGAGTTCAGTATGAGTGTGCAGAGACCCTGTACTCCAACCTCAAAGTAATCTTTGATCAGTTCTGGAGAAAAGCCACAGCTGACATGAAACTCTCTGTGATAGGATGGCAGGGCACAGGTACAGTCAGAGCTTTCGAACCATATTTGACTTCAAAAAACTGGGCATTTTCCAATTTACTCTCCAGAATAACTCTTTAAGATGATGTAGTTTTGAGAACCTTCTAAAAAGACATTACTTATACACGTCCTTTCCTTTGCAGTTTACATTGGAAATCTGAGTTGAAAATCTGAGTCAATATTTTATGCAACATTATAAGAATAATTGGATACATATTCATTTGGCTTGTGTCCTTAAAGTCTTGTATAATTAGAACTATGGGATTTGGAATTATGGAACTATGGTTAGAAATGTATTTGTTCTCCATGCGTAAACTTTAAGTCTTAGTGTGTGTGTGTGTGTGTGTGTGTGAGTGTGTGTGTGTGTGTGTGTGTGTGTGTGTCTGTTTGTCTGTCTGTATGAGATAAGGACATTGGCATGTTCCTGAGAGGCCAGCACAGGACTCAGTTGGCTGTTTTTGCCATTATTTATCTCATCCAGAATGGCCACAGATTTGCATCAGCTGGTAAGATACTTAAGGCCAGACTGAATCTTTTAAGAGATGCGAGACTGAGACATGCTGTTAGTTTCTTCCTGAGCTTGCCTCTCTCCTGTTGTGCACAACTGAATAAACAACACTTCCTAATTGACCGTAATCTTCAGTCTGCCTTCTGTGGTGCTACAAAAATGACCATCAAAATGAAAAACTAATTTACCTTTCCAATCATTTTATAAATAACACAGTACCATGTTGGAATGCCAGTGGTACTTCAAATTGAATCATTCAGGAACATAAAATGCAGGTTTTGGACTGCTGGTCTTTTCTGTTATTTTGAGGAAGGAAATAAAAGGAAATAAAAGCTCTAGTGATACTTCACTGAAAGGCGGCATTCATAACGCTACAAGATACCCACATAAGTGACAACTGACAGAAATCTTCATGAACTATTATTAAGGCTATTCCAGCATATTTCAGTTGTTATAAAGGCTGTTTTTGTCAAAATTTCTGCCACCTCAGCCAGGGTCATCATGGCTGGCTTTTTGGAATAAGGTCTTTGTAGTGCCTTAATGTTATAATAAAACTTTCTGCATGTTTATACAGATTTATGTCATTTCTAATGAATGGCTTATATAGGAGTGGTGTAGCCTCATGAACTCTGTGGAGTGTTACAAATCTTGTGGGTCACTGCAGCAAGTGCAGTGTTGAGTTATTTGCTGTGTTGTTTAAAACTTTCTGTAAATAAATAAATAAGTGGGAAAGTCTGTGTACTGTCCTGAATTCCCTGTCTCTTCCTTTTTTCGGTTCTTCACATTCACATGCTGCAGTGCTAACACATATGTGTGTCACTGTATTTTTCTTTGCAAGATTCAGAGTGGAATACAACAGCTTCTCAGGTTCAAGGCTGCAAAAGCCTGGCGTTAATTGCTGTGCAGGACCAAAAGATTTGCACAGCAATCATCATTCTCCGCACACACACAGGGCTTTGAAGCATGCATTCATTTTACCAATGAAGATGACTGCTGTGTGGTGGTTCTCTGAACACAGAATAATGGCGTTAGCTTTTGTCATTTGTGCAGGTAAAGCATGGGCATCACCCCCATTCAGTCTGAAGGGGACGTGTCCCCTTCACATTTCATAATTATTCGTTTGGACATTTAACATAACATATTAGTTCACCCAGCGCTGTTTGGCGAAAGAGTCCATTCCACTTGATGGATAGGAGAATACACATACCACTGGAAATCCGGGTTTGGCTCCAACTCACCGCATGCAAGTGAAGTGAATAAATGGGGCTGACGTTACTGGAGCAGGTAACATCAGCCCCATTGTGTGCAGAAAAAAAGTTTGGAAACCGCTGCCCTAGGCCACGTTAAATGAACTAAAGTTTATTTGAACATTCATTTAACGTGGCCTAGGACAGTGGTTTCCAAACTTTTGGGGGGTGGGGGTGGGGGGTTGCCAACCCTAAAAGGGCCGAGACTTTGCACGCACACAGCAACCCATACTCCCAGCCACCCACCTACCCAAACCCTGCGCCAACTCCCGAACCCCGCCCCCCACGCATAGACCGATGCGTCCCCCGCACATTAAAAATACTTCCGACGCCCCTGAGGTAAAGTGTATATGTATCTAAAGTCTCATACTTTGAGTGGGAACTTTGTACTTGCCAGTTTATCAGAAACACTGACCACATAGGTGTACACTGTAGGGCTACAGTTACAGACCACCGCCCGTCTCCTCTACCCTTCAGGGGAGACAGACCAACACACCACCACTGTGACGAAACAGTGACTGACACTGATCTGAGTACAATTTGAACACACACACACACACACACACACACACCACTTAAACTTTTCCCAGTGCAGAAGTACTGATCTAAAATTTGTTGTTCTCAGTGAGACCATTTTTCAGAGAGGAATCTGATCCTAGTTCAGGACTTTCAGTGGCTTTATTAGGTTGGGTCCTGGTTAACGGTGATCCCACGAAGGTCCACTGATGGATGGGAACGAGGGTTTCCACTGATGGATGGGAACCACGAAGGTCCACTGATGGATAGGAACGAGGGTTGTTTCTGATGGCAGGGGGCTTGTGAGTAAGAGCTGAAAATACTTGTGTAATTGTACTTTATTATATCCACGTTTTATTTTGTTGGAGGTTTACTTTACTCGAGTATTTATTTAAACTGACTGCTTGAGAAAATAATTAGGCCACTTACGTTTTTATTAAGACCTAAAAATACTCATTCCAAACCTCAAAAACAAGAGGATTTTTTCTCTTTTTCCTTGAATAAATCGGTTGGGTTCTTGCGCATTAGAATGTACTGATATGTTAAAATTTGTAGCCAAATGTATATCAATGTAAATTTAACTGCGCACAACTGTGCAAACTAGTGCTTGTGTGAGGACCAGTACTGCCAATTAGATGCCCCACCACACACCTCTAAACAAAGAAAATATTTCATTTCATTCATTCACTTTCTGCAACCGCTTAAACCTCACTAGGGTCACGGGTACCCAGATCCTATCTGGAAGGGACTCACCCTGGGTGGGGTGCCAGTCCACCACACAGCACACATACAAACACACACACACACACACACACACACACACACACACACCATTCACTCATACGCTCACTCCCCAATTCACCTGGTGAGGAGGACCAGAGGCCCTGGAGGAAACCCACACCACCACAAAGTGAACATACCGTGAGGCAACAGAGCTACCCACTGCACCACCGTGGGGCAACATTTAATTTATCTGTTAAAACATTTCCTGTTTATTTTTAGGTACTTGAGCATGTTTAAAAATAGGTACTTTTTAAATGTAAGTATACATTTGGCTCCACTTTTAATTGTTTGTCATTAAGACTGAGTTGTAACATGGAGTAAGTTGCAACACCTTCCGTTTCACTGATCAGAAATAAACGACAGGGGTCTGTGCTCACCACCGCCCTCCTGAACTGACAGGGAAATGTGTGCATGAAGAGTGAAGTGTTTGTGTAACAAAAATTGATTGAGTTTGACCAGAACCCAGTTTAATAGAGGTTAAGGCTCTTATTGATATGTGGTGTGAAAAATGCATTATAGTTTCAAAACTACAGTACTGCTGTTGTTACTGACCAGGATGTAGAGACTGTATAGAAATGGAACAAAAAAACCCAAAAACGTTCCACTTACATTTGTCACGTGAACCCCCTCAGATAAGGAAACCACAAACACGCGCACACACACACACACACACACACACACACACACACACACACACACATATACACACATGCACACACTCCCACACAATCACACACACACACACACACACACACACACTATGTTCAATGTCAGTGTTTTCCTGTGTACTACTTGCTTTGATGGTAAAGGCCCACTCACATTAAAAGGAAAAATGTACCTTAAAAAATTACTGTTACAGGTTGCAACAGTGTAACTCTTTGTATTTGACACAAATATTGTAGGCATTAATCTGTTGATTTCTGTACTCACGTTACTTGAAACAGATATGGGTACTTTAAATACAATTTTGAAAAAGTTGTAGTCAAACAGAAGTTGTTACAAACCTCCCCTCCCTGGATTCTACTCTTATTTATGCTTTAATATATTTTTTTACCACCCCAAAGTACAAAGTAGGTGTGTACATCGATCAGACATAACAATGTTGTGTTGTAGCCCTTGAGACAAAACAGCTCTGACCTGTCAATGCCTCCACATGGTCTCAGAAAGTGTGCTGTGAGATCTCAGACAATCCTGTAAGTTGTGAGTTTGGGCCTGCGTGGATCGGACTAGTTTGTCCAGCACATCCTACAGATGTGCATTCAGCCAGTCAGCACCTTGAACTCCTTGTCAAACTGTTCCTGAATAGTGTTTGCACTGTGGCAGTTCACATCACCTTGCTGAAAGAGGCCAGTGCCATTATGGAATACTGTTACCATGAAGGGATGTTCTTGGCTTCCAACAATGTTTAGGTAGGTGGAGCGGGTCAAAATAACATCCACATGAATGCCGGGACCAAGGCTGCATCCACACAGTTATGTGATATAACTGATGTGATATGACCTGATGAGAAACGCCGAACACAGACACTCTCCATCCGCACAACAGGAGCGAGCAGTCGAGCCGTTTGAGCTCCATCGTTGGCTTTCATGTGTACAGGAGGTGTGTCTTTGATATCACACTGACAGCCCTGTATTTGATAGCACAGGGGTGTCTCACACACTGACAGCTCAGAGAGGTTAGACAGGGCTTTTTCCCTGCAATCTTATTCAAGAACACAAAGCCCTGTCAGCCTGTATAGGTCTGCTGTCAAACTAACACTGGCAGTGATAGAGTTCTGCATTAATCTGCTGGAAAGGATCAAGACTGTTCTGTTACTGATGAAAGTGAAATAAATTGAAATTCGGGCTCATGCAGAAATTCTATTTGAATCTTTATCTTTCAAAGATATCATTAATGCATTACAACCATGGGGAGGACATTGTATGTGGAATTATTCATAATAATAATTAATATTACAATTCAGAAGCATTTTCAAAGACGTTCTCAAAGGTCTCTCAAACACATCCAGCTGTGAACTGGTTCATGGAAACTCATAAACTGTTTCAATAAACTGGAAATATTAAGGTAATATCAGCTGTATGGTCTGTTACATGAAACACTAACTGTGTTTCATTTTTTCCATTAGTCTGCCTCTCTCTCTCTTTCTCTTTTTCTCGCTCGCCTATAACTTTGCTCTCTCCATCATCTCTATTTTCTCATATTTCCTCATAGTTCTTTTTTCTCCATCTCAGTCTCCCTGTTTTAATCCATCCCTCTTTCTCTCTCTATCTCTATTGTCACATCTTTCTTTGTATATGTTTGCATCCAACTCTACATTTTTTATTTATCTCTCTTTCTCTTCCTCTCTGTCTCTATTTCCACATCTTCATATTTATTTTGTCGCCATCTCTCTCTCTCTCTCTCTCTCTCTCTCTCTCTCTCTTCCACTCTCTCTCTCTGTTTTTTAATCTCTCTCTTGTTCTCTTGCGCTCTCATCTCTATTTTCACATCTTTCTTCAAATTTTTTGTCTTCATCTCTCCTCTCTCTCTCTCTCTGACCTTGCTCTCCTCGTCTGTTCCCTCTCTCTGTCTTTGTCTTCTTTATCCGCTCCTCTCTGTACCTGCCTGGTGGTCTGGCTGGTGTGGATGTGGCAGGAAGAGATAAAGGGATTTTAGAGAGAGAGGAAATCAGGGGATTTATATTTATCTCGTGAACGACTGTTCATAGACTCAGATTCTGTGTAAGGACTCTTATCTGTCTTCATGTATTTGTAAGGCAGGACTATTAAGATCCCAAGAGTCTCGTCAGCTCGCCCTAATTTTCCCCTCTTTACAGATGAAGAGATTTTAGACAGAAAGCCAAAGGGTTTATCTCTCCCACTGACCCAGCGTGCAGAGAGAGAATGAAGAGAGAATGCTCTGTCTGCAGTCACTGTACGGGTGTGTGAGCTCATTAAGGTCTTACCTGTCATGCAGTCACCAGCAGCAGCTTTGAACAGGCAGTCACGTACTGGTCTTACTAATGTATGTATGACTCAAGTCAATTCGTTTGATTGAAAGGGTCTAATGAGGAACCAGAAGAGAACGATATGAGCAAACATCAGCAATTCTGTCATTTCTGTTCTGCCCCACTCTTCCATCATGCATAATAAGAATCTAGGGCAGGGGTTCCCCACCTGAGGGTCACGACCCTTATGGGGTCCCCATGGTCCCAGTGAGTGCTTCTACAAAGATGTTTTCCGCATTATACACAGAGAAAGTCATTTGGCGAGTGTGTGCCAGCCCTGCTGAATGGCTCCACCTACAGGCTATGGATGACAGGCTAATGTCGGTTATTTCTGGTGGGTGAGCTGAGAAGAATAAAAATTCAGTATTTCTTCAGTGCAAGGCTAAATGTTTTCTTAGCAGTGGTGCGTGTGGCTTGTGGTGAAGTGCAAGCTAAGGAAAGCCTCAGGTCTTCCAAACTGTTCAACCAGACACACAGTTCAAACCTGTTGAGTTTTTATAAATGGACGCCATCGGAGCTCTGAAGCTTCTACCTTCCAAAAGACCTCCACTGGTAACCAGAAGGACTCCAAGCTTTTTTTATTACAGAAAATTTGATTCTTGTTATTTTTTCATATGCTGCTCTAACGAGGCTGTTTCAGTTATGGGTGGAAAAAGATAAAAAGCAGCTCTACTTGAACACTGATTCTTCCAGACAAGTATAAATACTTGTTTACAGACTTCATGAAAAGCACAGTTTCTGAACATTTGAGGGCCTAATCGACAGCCCACCAACAGTTTGATCTGTTGATGTTTTAATGTGTCATGAAATATGAAATTTCACAGTTGCTTGCACGGATTAGGTGTATGAGAAGAGAATGCTGAAAAAGCTTCTCATTATCACGGACAACCCCTCTCACCCCACGCCCTCTTTGATGGGCCATCAGAGCACACACAGCAAAAGACTCATCCTTTCTATCTGTGGCCATAAGACTGTATAACCCTTCCTCGTTCTGTAGGTGATCTTTGTCAGCCTTTATGTCATTAAGTTTGGGATTGTGCAATATAACTCAGCGTTTATTTATCTGGATGCTATTGAATGTTGTCTCATCCCCACATCACCTGCTGCTATATTATTTTATTGCATTTTAGTATTTATGTTATAGCTACTTGTTAGTTTTTTGTAATAGTTTACTTGTCAACTAGACCCCCCCCCCCCAACTTTAGGGGCACAGTCTCAGTTACAAGTCTAGACTGAAAATCTCCATGTTTAGTCAGGCTTTCAGCAATTAATTTTTCTTGCTGGACAAAAGTGTGGATCTGGGAGTTGCTGTCGTCCCACCACTATTAAGTGATCACTCATGTTTAGGGGGGCGTCAGTCTGTCAGGGTGCTCTATGTGTGTGATACTCCTCATATCTGTCCTTTTTAGCTGTTATTGCTTTAGCTGTCCAGTGGGCAATCTGTCTATATTCTCCAGGGAGGACTGCTGTCCACTTGTTCAGCTTGATTGACCATCCCTGGGGTTTCTTGGTCATCTGTACTTTATGCCACATTTACCATCATTGGTATCTCATGCTCACCTGTATTCAAGATCAGTTCAGCTACTATTGATCAGATGCATGTGTTTCCCACCCCCCGAACCAAAGCTACTGCAACTCACACGGACTCTAGCAGAAGCTGCTGCTGCAGATGAAAGATTGTGACTGATCCTACCAATGCTAACTTTATACTCTACTGCTCATCAGTAATCGAGTCTGTACACTTCTGTCTCTTTTATACTGTTAGTTGTCTCCATAGTGATATTCTTTTATTATCTTTTGCTTCCCAGTGTGCGTTCCCCTTCAGGCTCTACAACTCCTCCCTCTGTCATACATTCACAGAATAATCTGCACAATAGCCTGATGCTACTTTGTTGTGCAATTTCTTGCCAGGTTCAAATCACTATCATTATGTGTATCAGTGCATTATTATCTTGCTATGATGTGCAATAGTCTACTACGTGCAATATTGTGCAGTGTTCTTATCAGGTGTTAAAACATTCTCATTATGTGCAATATGTTATTATGTGCAATGGTCTAACCATGTGAATATCCCTACTTATGTCAGTATTACTTATACACTAATGATCTCTACTAAGTGCAATCATGTACTCCTAACCACCATTTGTGTTTTAGTTAGTCATTCATTTAACTGTAAGTTACAAATAGCATGGTGTATTTCATATTGAGGCTTTTCTACAGAGGTTTTATTGGATTTATTTTATATTGTTCCTGCCTTTATGTCTCTGTGTGTCTGTGTAGTCACAACATAAGCAATTTCTGCCGGGATCAATCAAGTTTTCTGCTTCTGATTCTGGTTTTGAGTCTTGGTTACCCCAAGACTCCTCCTGTTTCAGTTTTTGGAGGTTTTTCCTGTAAAGCTACTTTGCAACAACATCGGCTGTGATCCAGTGTAAGGGCTTTTGTGTCAATTATAGCAAAACATTTGATTACCATTTAAAACATCTATGTAGTTAAATAGGTGAATGGATGTATTTTAATACTCCTGTTTAATATGATAAATGAACTCTGTTAAGTTTAGAGCCCATTTTTTGTATTTAGGTCTTTGGAGGGACCAGGTGACCTGAAGAAAACGTTAAACATGAACGTTGTGAGAACTGCACTCTCAAGATTGGTGTGTTAAAAACATTATGCTGCACATTAGTAGACCTACAGGTGTTCCTTTTTCCACAGAACATCTTTTAAAAAAAAGAGTGCATGTTGTTGTTTGACACATCATTATTGAGAGTGTGCTTCCTCCTTTTGTTTAACGCTGGGGTTGAGTCTGGTGTATCACTGCACCTTTTAACTACATGAATACAGCCCTGTGTGCACTTGTGTGTGAGAGAGCTGCAGCTGCAGAGATACTTCTGTTGAGTTTCACATCACATTAAATTAGACAGAGACAGAAGAAGATGTAGCCCAGCAGACTAATCAGTGCAGAATCTGCTGCACACCTGTCTCTAACCCACAAACACACTCAGAAAGAGCACAATAACGCCGTCTCTCTGCCTGTCAGGCTCACTTCAAACACTTAACCTCTTAAAACCCCAGCTTTGTTCCAGTATTCAAGTAAATACATTCAAGGTTCAAGGTTACTTTATTGTAATCAGCTGCTGTGAACATGCACATAGTGTGATGAGACGTTTCTCCAAGGACCACAGTGCAACAGATAGCAGCAAGTTACAACAGAATCAACTCAGTAAATAGACACCATGACAATGTTTCAGTAATGTAATTCAATAGTAAAGTGTGAACGGGACGTAACCTTCCAGAGTGACTAGTGTGGCGCCATAGGTAAGATTATTATTACACAGGAAGCAGTTACAGCATTAAAAAAAGTGCAAGGAATGACAGAAACAATACAATAAATAGACAATACAGCAGTGTAACAGTATAGTGTGAATGGGAGGTAAATCTGAAATAGAACAATAAATAGACAGTATTGCAATGTAACAGTAGTGTGAATGGGATTTAAATCTTAAACCAAACAATAAATAGACAGTGTTGCAATGTAACAGTAGTGTGAATGGAATAGAAATCTGAGACAATAAAATACATACAAAACGACTGAGTTATACTTATATTACAGGAGTGAAGTGTGGAAGCCTGGAGCTTTGGCAGGTCTTGGGTGTTAAATTATGTATTTTTTCCCAAATATATATAAAAATCATTTTGAAAAATCCTGATGCATGCTCACATAAGCATGCACTGACCCTCACGATCAACACACTTGAAATACAGAACAGCCCACTCACTACCGAAGGCCGCAGAGTAATTATTACCAACAAAGCTCTAAGCCTTTTTCTTTTAGCGTCGCTGCCCATTGGGGTTCTGAATGCGGTGCAGATTTAAGCGTGCAGCGTTTCTCTGGTTGTTGCTTACCTTTGTGGATTAGAGAGGTATTTATATTTAATCAGTCATTTAAAAAAAGGTGAGAGAAGTGGGTCTGAGACTGAAAGGTCGGTTTGATTCCGCCTCACCTCCATCAACATCCACGACCAAAACGTCCTTGAGCGAAGCACCTAAACCCCTGCTGCTCTCCGGGCACTGCGGCTGTGCGGCTGCCCACCGGTGTGTTCACTGCCTCCTAGCGTGTGTGTGCGTGTTTGTGTGTGTGTTGAATGTACTGGTTTAAGCTTTTGCTCTTATCACCTCAAAATGTAATTGTGACAAGCAGTGTACCGTGATTTTTAAAATTATTATTATAAACCAGAACATCTGACATTTGGCGCTTATGGAAACTCATCAATTAACTCCAGACATAATTTCATGCTTATTCAAGCAGGGTATTAGACTTGTTTCCACCAATGCTTTATCACATCATCTGCAACGCTTCCTTGGGGAAAGCTTTGCTGATTCAATTATAGTGCTCCAGTTCTTGTCCTGGTCTTTGTGGTCGGGCTTGTCTTGGTCTCAGTCTTCATTCTCACCAAATTTAGTCTCTAAAAGGCCAACAACTTTGGATGGGAAGCAGTTAAAGACCACCCATTGAGGACTTGGCTCAGTCTCACTCTCATTTAAAATCAGTCTCGACTCAGTTGAATTAAATCGATCTAATGTCAGTGCCTCTGCACTGTAGCGTGGAACTGAGAGGACCCGTTTAGTGGCTTTGACACTCTGAAATGCTTTTGATTGTCCTCTGTTTTGCTTTGTAAGATCTCACTTTGTTTTTCATTTTAATAAAATATTTCGAATTGACGTTGCTCCTAACTTTCATTCCTGATTATCATCAGTGTTGCCGTTTTTCCACCTGAGATGGTTCACAATCAATAGTGGACCAACACAAATCCTTTTAAGAGTTTACATACAAAATCAAACACCTTTATTATCTGTGTACAGTGAGAGTCAGTGTGCAGTACCAAACTGCACAGATATAAACATGAATATGAAAGAAAATACCAAAGAGTAAAAATGTGCAAATGCATTAAAAAACTAATATTAAATAAAAAGATTAGTAATGATAATAAGGATGAATGATGATTTATTTGAAGGATTTATTGGCATCAAAAATACTGTATCTGTATTAGTTCTAAGAATATAAAAAAGAAGGGTGAAGTGTGACCATTGAAAATATGTCAAATGTTGTGATGCTTCTGTTCAAAACAACAAAACACACTTCACTACACAAAACACTATTTTTTCAGTGCTCTGGACAATTGTAAACAACATATGCCTGGGCCTACGCACAGAAAATAAAACAATAAGAGCTTATTGAAATGTTTACAAATCCAAAGCACATAAAACCAGCTAAGAATATAACATCACAGGGCACTTCATGATATAAAGCAAAGATGCTCAATAAACACACTGGATGAGCTAATAAATGTTTCAAAAGCAGGCTGTCCTAAAAACAATACATGTAAACCTTCAGGATGCCTCCAACTACCACAGTCCCTCATTATCTATGATTTATTACTGGTTCACTTTTCCTGAGGGTCGGTGGATTTTGGGTTGTATGTGCAAGTCTGGATGTCTGGCCTGGTATTTATCTCTATATGGGGACCAAATGTCCTCACAATGATTGGACGAATCAAATGTTGTTTTTTTTTTTTTGGAAAAACTAAAAGAAGAGTTTTTTGGTGATTAGAAGTAGGTGCCGAATTACTCAGCCACAGTATAAGACAAGTCAATGGAATGTCTTCACAAATATAGTAATACTATTACGTGTGTGTGAGTGTGTGTGTGTGTGTGTGTGTGGGGGGGGGGGGTCCCCCCCTCACCATGG
>JBBPCX010090027.1:0-25343 GCA_037974365.1 Hydrocynus forskahlii | reverse complement strand
CAAATGATGGAGAGCAAGAATGCTTTGAGGCTCTGCAAATGGGTAGAAAAACTTGATCTTGACAAGAATCTCTAAATACCTTTATTTATTTATTTGTTGGGTTTATTTTTTATTAGAATTTATTTGTTTATTCGTATGTATTAGTGTATTTCTTTATTTTCTGTTTCCCGCATAGACATATATGGTCCCCTTTCCCGGGGCTGTAGCACGTCATCTACCTACGGCAAGCCTAGAGGGCGAAAATTGTCAAAGCGAACCCGGAGCGCTTTGTTTTCAGAATGCGCGAGTTAACCGAACCGTGCTGCGGACTCAAAGCGAACCGAACTGAGACCACCTCCCGAGGTGGTCTCGGTTCGGTTCATTTCAGAGGAGTCTGAGTTCGTTTGGCGTGTTCACATATACGCAAAAAATGCTGATTAATCGATCTGAGTTCGCTTTAAGGGCTGAAATGGACCAAGTGTGAAAACACCCTTACATTCTACAAAATGACTGTGATTAGCTGCTCCACTGGAATGTGTTTTGCACCAGTTGTTAGGTCGAAGGAAGGGGAGATGAAAAGTTTGCACGCATGGCGTGAGATCTGGGTAAATTACGTGAGTCTCACAATCAATCCGAGCCCTGCTGAACATGGAAACACATGAAGTCTCCCAAAACATCTCCTAGGCTTTGCGAGAACAGAGCCAATGAAGGCGACAGGAACTGTCCTGACCTTCCTGACACTACAAAGTCACAGCAGGTTCCGTGTGCGAACACCTGCAGAGCACAGCGGCCCCCAGCCATCTTCTGACCCTCTAATCCCCATCTCAGTTTACCAGCCACCATCCCCACACTGCCCTGCATTCCCAGTAACCTCTTTGTCCTCTCTAACCTGAGTCACCAGCTCAGCCAAAATGACACTATTGTTTTTACACGCCTCAATAACCGCAGCAGAAGAGTTTCCCACAGGCGGCCCGGTCAGGGGCCTCAGGATCTTTAACTGCTCAGTCAACTCTGCTTAGTCAACACTGAAGAGTCAATGAGTCAGAACCTGCGGCCTCCTTCTGAGAATCAATTCCAACTGTTTTTCATTTTACAATAATAATAATTATTATTATTTTTATTCATATAGCCCCTTTCTCAAACTCAAGGTCACTTTACAAACAGTTCACACAAAATAAGAAACAGCGTTTAACAGACAGTAGTAGACAAAAATATTTAACAGTCCAAATTACAACACCAGCAGGACACAGCAGCAGCAGCAGGAGGAAAGAACAAATGGAGCAGAATCAAGGGTTAGAAGAAGAGGCACTGAGAGAGAAGTTATATTTTTGACTGGGTTTTGAAAGAATCAAGAGAGGAATCACTGTGAATATTCTGAGAAGGGAATTCCATAGTTTGGGAGCCAAAACACTAAAAGATCTGCCACCCGTGGAAGACAGTCAAGAGATGGTGGGGAGCAGAATCATGGAGAGCTTGAAAAGTGTTTCCTCAAACTGTGTGTCACTTTGGATAAAATCTGCCAAATGAATGTAATGTAATTAGAAGCAGCTAATACTGAACCTGATAAGATATGGGTAGCCAGTGAGGTTTATGGAATTTTTTCATGAATGAAAATGTTATTTGATGCTGAAAAGCGCAGAATGACGCTGCAGAATGTAACAGTGGATAACAGTTTATAACAAAACCAACTACTCTTCCCACTCCCTCCCTCCACCCCTCAGCCCTCTTTTTCTCAAAGACATTTGAGAATGCCAGCTTTTTTTTTTTTTAGACATGATAGACATGATTACAAAAAACACTCTTAATATCTTACATCAACACACACTGAAGTTAAGCATTTTTGTTCCTACGTAAACACCATTTTAGAAGTATGACAGTGAAGAACAATCAGTCATTTTTAAAAGATATTGGCTACACTTTAGGAATCAGGAATCACTTAACCTATTAATTAATTATTCATTATTAATTACAGCATTACATTGTACAATTTTAGATTTAATTAACACAAGCTAGAGTAATTCAAACAACATACTATTCAGTGGTTTCTCATCTTAGCCATGGTGTTATTCATGACCTAAAGTTCTCTGCAAAAAGAGAAAAACAAAACTTGAAGATTCAAACCTTGTGACAAATGTGCTTCTGCCTGAAAAGTCAGTCCTTTGCATTAAGGACAGTGTCATAACGTTATAAGTCAAGAACTGCAGCTGCGAGTGCAGAGCGGATGTTAAGCCATTCATATTCTTCCAAATAGTACTAAACTAGTGCATTATTTTGGGTGTACAATAATGTTTCATTGTCAATGTTGAAAATGAAATTAAGCCCAAATCCAGCTTAATGTATCTTTTCCAGTACTCGTCAGATCTTCCTAACTGTGGTTCTGACCAACCAAAAACTTACAATAGTTTCAGAATTTAATGCCGCCCTGTGGTCACACACTCATCTGACCAGATGAGCTGGAAGACAAATATTACAGAACTTTTACAATGTCTCAATTTTCAGTTTTGTGTTAAAACAAGCACAAGAACTATCAGGTTGAGCGAGTTGGAACTAGCTGCTGTATATAATATAAATATATGTATATATATATAAATATATATATTTTTGTCAACCTTTCTGCCTTGATTTGATCTCACTCTGGGTGCATCTAAGACTCCAACAATTGCTGCGAAATTGCACAGGAATTATTTTAATGATTTTATACATTTAGGTTGGTTGGTTTAATATTATTGAAAACACTGGTTTTAAAGTTTTTCACTGAGATTCCAAACCTTTGAATGGTAGGGTGTATGTCTGCACTACTGATTCTTACATTCTTACAAAAATGCCCGAGCAGACTTTTGCTGGAAATAACCTCAGATAAGACAAAAAAGTGAATGTGTGATGTCATCCATCGCGTCCTCACCTCCCACCTGTATGTCCCCCCAGCCTGTGACGTAGCACAGGGTCCCGCTGTAGAAGGTCAGCTCAGAGTCCGGCAGACACACGGGCTGGATTCGGTCTGTCCAGTTGACCGGCCTGCTCAGCTGGACCAGCGCCACGTCTCGGCCCCCCTGCGGCGCGGCGTAACCGTCAGGAACCACCACTCTCCTCACACTGCTGGACATCTCAAACTGGTTAAAGCCGTTCAGCTGATAGCGGCCCATGTAGAGACGATATGAAGACACGTCTGAAGGGCTGAGGAGAGACACAGATCATAACCATGAAATACCAAACATAGGCCACTTTATCAGAAACCCCTTCCTTCCTTTGTCTTGCTGGTGTGACCCATAGAGGTGGGGTTCATAAAGTGGACAGTCAGTGGAAGCACATCATTTCTTAAAAAAAAAAAAAAAAAAGTGAAGAGTCTTCTGTGCCACATATCGTTCCTCATCAATTTCCACCCCCAGGACACTTGACTGTATCAAAATTCAATTATAAAATGGACGAGTTCAGTTCTAAAGTCTAAATGAATCTATATTACAATATAATAACACTTCACATCTCTATATTAATATGGAAAATTACAAAATAATAACACCTCACATTTCTATATTAATGTGCAAAACGGAAAACGTTTTGTTCACCATTATGTTGTTAAAGTGACAGCACAGTCAAATGACACAGTCACACACATTATATATATATATATATATATATATATATATAAAAATCATCACTACAGCGGAGAGAATGGCATAGAGATGACACATCAGGTTCAATAAAGCTATAATAAACGGCATATTTTATCATAAGGGATGTTTCTTTTAACCCTTACCGCATTTTAGTAAAATATGATTCCAGTAAATATGAATGGTGTAAATCAGTCTAAAACCGGTGTCTGTTCCCCAACACGTTTTTTCTGTGTGTCTCTAAAACCTAAAAATAAAAGAAACTGGTTCATTTTTGTTCTTCATGTTCATTTGTGTGTGACGCCGTTTTTAAAATCCCTGTAGTGTTTATTATTTTTAATATGTGTTTAAATTACAGTAACTTTGGTTCTACGTGACACAGGAACACCAAACAAAGCTCAGCATGACGCCTGACAGGAGCGGTTTTGCCGTATGACAATAATTTACCATTTGTTGCAGGGTTATAGCAACAGGCCATTGAAGGCCATGTATTAGTGTGATTTCACCATAGTTAAGAGTGTGATTTCACCATAGTTAAGAGGTGTTATTAGGCACCGTAACTCACCCTCTCCAGTGGCTAATTGTTTAAGTTGCTTCACGACTTACTTAGGAAAACAGTGAGCAGCAGAAAGGACCCAGTCTCTGGAGATGAGGGATCCTCCACAGATGTGGCTGTTCGCTCCCATCTGAATGTCTACCTGCCAAGGCCACGCCCCCTCTCGAGCCACACTGCCCCCGACGATGCGACTCCACAAAGGAGGCCTTCCACATTCTACAGCAATCAGACCCACACAGAACACAGAGTAGAGTGCTATAGGTTTCAAGGATAAGAAAGACCGTATGGAAAGGAAACCAGTGTATTTATATAATTACCTTGTGTCTCGCATGTCTGTATGAGCCACACACCTGCGCGATCAAAAGAACGTGTGTGAGAAACGGTGAAATAAACACCTGAGCCAAATAGCATTACGGCCATGCAAGCGGGTGTCGTTTGAAACGTAAAACCAGATATTCTACAGTGCAGTCACAACCAGAGGCAGTAATATAGGGCTCCATATTATGAGATTTTAAAGGGCTTATATCATGTTTATTCCCTGAGGTCCACTTATGACATTAGCAGGTGAGTTCATGTTCCAAAAATGGTCATAAATTATTTTTACACGACTGTTTACATTACAGTTTCGCACCCTCTCTTAACCTCCTAGAATTAAACGGGCTGTTTCTGTTACTGTATATATAACCTTCTGATTGGTTGCCTCATTCAACCAACGACTGCAGTGGAAAAACGTCTTATAACTTCGGCATGAACGCATGGAGCTAAACTGTGTTTGTGATGTCACAAAAACAGGTCGAAACAGGCTGTTTTTACAGAAAATTTTGCAAATACGAACCACATGGACTGTACATGGAAAATTGTAAATGTGTTCAACCCTGTTTCAGTAATATCTCCTATTTTAAAAAAGAAGGCTTTTTTAATGTGATATGGACATTTTTTAACTGAAATTTTGCATTTATGAACCACACGGATTGTGGAGTAATCTGTACATACTGAAACATTTCTGTGATATCTCATTTAAAAAAGAGAGAATAATTGATTTTACATTATATATATATATATATATATATATATATATATAGACATATAGACATTATACTTGTTTTATTGAAATTCTGAAAAGTGTCAAGTTAAAAAATTAGTGAATGATTAACTGTTGTACTGCAACACACAAAGTAAAAAAAAGTTACCTAAATGTTAGAAGCTTCAGACATCCATGTAACACCTAAAAGTGGTGTTAAAACACTGAAAACATTGAATAAAAAAAGGCTTCTTGCAAAGCAGAAGTTTGTATATTAAACACTTCTGTATATCAGGCCTGAGATCACTGATGTCACAGGACAGAACAACCCTGAAACTGACAAGTGGAATGTATAGTTTTTACATCCATTGAGTGTTTAAACACAATTTCAGTGTATCCACGCTAATGTCACTTGCACAATACATAATAAAGAATATAAATTAATTTAAAGTCAGAAAAAACTCTGTTCGTAACAACTGAAAACAAACATAACTAGCTAACGTTATGTCAAAACTGATCTAACAAAAATAACACTGATGTGTACAAAATGTGCACAGACAGCGAAAACATATAATTAATTTTGTGTTTCAGTTTGTCTCCATTTAAATCAGAACAATTAATTTATGAAGCACAAATGTATTTATTTATAGCCATTAAACATTGAATCGGGTCAAATAGACCCCAAATATACAAGGAGGTTTTCACATTACAGTCCTTTTATAATAAAGTGTGCAAAAATCTATTAAATCTGATAAAGAAAAAACTGAGCCCAATTTGACATAGCTGCAGTTTTATAGTTTTATGGCTCTACAGCTATTCTTTAATACAAGGGGCTCTACTTTCTTGGGCGGAGGGATTTTTTGGTTTAAATTTGTATTTAAGATGTAGAACTCTTGTACATGAGCACTAAAACAGGCAATCTGTTTAAACAACGCCTACGTTTATCAGGTAAACCTGATTTTTTTTGTCGGAAAAGATAAGAAAAGAGCTGATTTAAAGCCAACTCACCTGCAGCAACCAAAGCAAAATAGAGCATCCGCATCCCTGAAGAGTCAGAAGGTAACTTACCTGTGGATAAAACCATTAAAACTCGGTTTTAAAAAAGCTTTTATGTATTTAAATATAGTTTACAAACTGTATTCTAACATATCAGCCGTCGGAAGTTTAAATATAACTCCTAAAACCGTATATTAGCACCATACTCGTTAGCACAACACCTAATTTCAGCTTGTTTAGCCTGCTGTGTCTTATAAACTTCTGTTTTAAACGTAAAAATCGAGTTTTAATGTCTATAAATAGAGTGGGAAAGCTCCCTTGCGTCATCGTGAAAGAAAATAAATCGCAGAAGTTTGTTTACATACCCAGAGAAGGTCAACTGCAGTCACGACTTGAGTACAAGCTGCTCATTCGTGTCTATATTTTGAATATTTTACAAATTCCTCACTGTTTTTCCTTCGTAACGCCTGGGTTTGGTAAGAAAAGTCCCTCATAGCTCAGAGTCTTTGTGCTGCTGGGAGATGCAACCGGTCTTGAAGGCCCACAGGTGAGGGAGAATGGGGCGGGGCTTCACCTGGGCACACCAGCCAATGAAAAGATGCCACGTCACACTTCCAGTAGCCCCAGGTGTTCTGCCTCCATAAGATAACATAAGACAGGAATTATATTTATCCCAAAGGGAAATTCTATTGCCAGTAGTATGCTCAGTGCAAAAAGAATAAAAGATAACATAATCAGTATAATCAATATGATCAATATAAAAAATAGACAATAACAAGAACATTATTGTAACAAAATCACTGTAACACTGACAAAATCATCACTCCTCTCCAAATCAGCGAGGCATCATACTGTGCAAAAGTCAGAGACCACCCTTTCATTCTTTCCAGTTCCAGTCTAAGTACAGGTTATCTGTTTTCAAGCATGAGAAGAAAAGAAAAGATGAGAAAAAACTTTATTTGCACGAAGCACTGCTACCCAAAATGTCTTGGTCTGCTGAAGTATTAAGACTGTTCTTCACTGGAAGTAACAGTCCTAGCCCAAACCTTGAAAAACAAGTGTGTCCCAATACTTTTGTCCAAATAGTCTATCTATCCTTCACCAGATGTTTGTGCTTAGTGAATCCACACTTTTTCTTTCTTATGAAATACATTTTTCCTGCTTCTTTAAAAATTCTTCCCAAGTTTGAAGAAGTTGTTTAGTTTTCTGCTTCTCAACATGTTGATCACAATTACAGGTTTACCCATCGACATCTTCCATTTGGGAGTTTTTCTTCTAGTCCATTTGTTTCTCATTAACAGTATGGTGAGCAGCTGTACATCCCTTCAGCGTAAAGTCATCTTCTCATTGTGGAAGCTTAAAGCAGTTTATCTGAGAGGAGCAATATCAGTGTTCTACCAGGTCTTGCATGGTTGTTAGGAGTCCCATATTCTATCTTTATTTCGACCAGTTTTTGATCGTTTTTAGATGTTTTCCCTTACTTGTAGCACAAAAAAAAAGAATTGCTCATCTATATACATTAAATACTTAGTGGCCGTTTTGACTGGAAATAAAACAAACAAAAGGGTGGTCACTGCTTTTTCAAAGTACTGTATTTATTACTACTTTTGAAGGATCTTTTCAGATTTACAGATATTTGTACAAGCTTCTTTAATAAGTGAAATATATACATATTGATGCAGTTCTTTAATTCAACACAAATGTAAAGAACTTTTTAATTCAACACAAATATAAAGAACTTACATCTTGGTGTAAGAAAAGAGACTCGAGTCGCCAAAAAAGTAACTTTACTCATTCATTACTTTCAATTTAATGCAAAAAACAAACAAAACCAACCAAAAAATTCCCCGAAAAGAACCATTTCTATTGGCCGCTTAGTCATGAGATTTTGTCACCGTTCAAACCACTGCTGTTCAAATGTCAAAAACTGAAAAATAGAGATATAGGATTTTGTTCCAATGAGGATACATTAAACTGAAAGGGAAAAAACGTATTTCTAATTAAGTTGCTTTGAACTTTTGACACTAGTTTATTTATCAAACCTCGGAATGGAATCAAACTTACTAGAAAACAAACAAAAAGCCTCATTTGTTCTCAGTCAGTCATGTGTTCATTTGTGCAGTAGCTCATACTCAGCACTACTTCAGAAGGTATCACTTAAAGCCCTGTTCTTACACAAACCATACGTCTACTAAAAACTAAACATGAAGGGGTCATACAGTTCAGACACTCCTTTTCTTATATGATGGCAAATGCTTCCTTCTACTTTACTGCAGTATCTCCTTTCAGCTCACATATACCAGCCACTATTCGAGCGATAGGTAATTCCATATTGTTAACTGAATAATTCAGTGCAGCGTTTGACGCTTTTTAGAGCTTTGTTGCAAACGAATCAAGCGCTTTGCCAAGTCTGTGCGCTCGCATAGAGAGAAAAGGTGATACGGGTAGCGGTTCTAAAATAAACAGTAACAGACATGAGCAGAGAAGTGAAGTACACAAAGAAACGTGAATATCACTATTCTCATATTTTAAAAAGTACATTCTTACACCTTCCCTCTAACGCTTTTAAACAGAGCGGGAGGCTTTTACTGATCTGCCCTGACGCAGTCTGAACATCTCCGTGGCGGGGGGCCTCATTTCTTGGACAGCTTGGCTTGTTTCTGTTTAGGTGGAGCCCACTTGAGACACAAAGTGTCCACTGTGGAGAGAGAGAGAGAGAGAGAGAGAGAGCGAGAGAGAGAGAAAAAAAAACAGGGATTACTGAAGGACACTGTGCTCGTTTATATAATAGACAAAGACATACAGCTTTTACATGTCAGGCATTTACATTTAAAAGTAAAAAGCCACATTGAGACATAAAAAAAGTGAGTGTAAGTGTCCACAAAATCTCAACCACACCAAACCCATTCTGCAGGGTGCTGGGGTTAAAACAGGACTAGGCATTATAATATTAACATCACTAATGTTTTTAATGCCCTTCAGGCCCAGCTGCTCTTGTTGCTTTTTATTTTGTCACCAGACTTGTGGGAGACCCGTGGATAAATCAACAAACAGCAAACTAACAAAAACAGAAGTTCCACTTCCTCAAGTACCTTCGCTGTTATTAAAATCCATGAGTTGTATGAACAGGAGCGAGCGGTTATGGTCACAGATACCAGAATCCTCCGGTACTGTCCTTTTTTTCCTCCGTTTTCTGTGAATCTGAAATGGCACTGTACTCCCTCGAGAGGGCGCTATGTAAGCGATAACAAACCAGTTTCTACATGTTTAGTGGCGTTTTTCTATTTATAAAGTTCTGCACACATAGCTGAATCTCCAAGGCCTCTTTGTTTGACATATTACACAGTGTTTGGATGCAGGAGCCTGTTTTAATTTCTACATAGTGTATACATGACAAAAAGTGATTAATCACAATTAATTATTTTAATTTGACACATATATTTTCTTTTCTTCTATCCGTTCTCTTCAATAATGCAGTGTGAGACTTTCCCAGGTCTTGAAAATGGACTGTTTGATTTTTTTTCCTTTTCTGATTTAGCAAATGCAACACTGCCCCTTATGTGCAAACATTATTCGCACATATAAAATAAATCTGGGTGAATGTCTGCACACAAAGCCATTACGGGTTTACAGAGGTGTAAAACGCAGGAGCGTAATTCAGCCCCAGTACTTCAAAATTTATTTTGAAAAAGAGAGAAAACGGCCTCAGTTGATGTTGGCTGTACCCTGTACCTGTGATGGGGGGCTTTTTGTATTGTGCGCTCTTCAGATGTTCCTCCACGAGTTTGGGGGTGACACAGATCACATGCTGGCCCTTCCAGTACTTCACCATGTTCAGGGACTGCAGCGTGCTAATGATGTCGCTCTGCGTGATGCTCGTCATCTGACTGGATGGAAGAAATAACCCTTGTTTTAATGATGGACGAGAGGTTTTGAGTACTCACAATATAGCCTATATGTCCACAAGAGTGGTAGCAGCCTGTGAACCTGGTGACCATTAAGTTGCAAGTTGTGAGTCTACCTCAAATCTTTGATGGACAATGTTCCTCTGAAATCCCGCAGAATCTCCAGCAGCACCCATGACCAGTAACTTCTATAGCTCAGCTTCCCCAAGTCTGACAGAGGCTTCTCCGGCGAGCCCACTGTACTCTCTAATTTCGACAACTCATAACCTACAAGAGAAAATACATAAACACTGTGTTGCAGAGTAAAAATACAATCTCTGTGGACAGAATACAACGACTTCATTTAAACTATTTATTTATTTTGTCAGGGGCCACAAGCTTACTGAACGCGATGAGAAATTTTCCATATCCTCTGCGCTGGTATGGAGGAAGTGTGAGAATGCACGCAACATTATTCCCATCGGGAGATTCTTTCTCCTGTCCAAGGAAAACATATAAAACAATATCAGTCTAAACAGCATTTTGCAGGCATAGATTGTGTTTCTAATTAAGTACTTGAATATTTGTTTTCAAAGTGACTTTTGGAAAAAAAATTTAGTAAAATAATTACATTTCATAGCCTAGCAAAATCTCGTTTGTTACTGTAATTCAAAGTGTATCCAGTAGGTGGCAACAGTACATTAACAGTGAGGCTGAGGTCAAGCTGCTCAGTTTCACACTCATTGAAATCGCTACAACTATTTATGAATCAATATGGAGTTAATTTATTTGGCTGGCTTTTTTTGGCACTCTTTTAGCTTCAAAAGAAGTCAGAGGATGACGCTTAATTAAGATATGAGAGAGAGAGAGAGAGAGAAAGAACAGCAGACATGGAAAAACATCAAAACAGGATGAAGATCCCTCACCTTTGAGAAGTAGCCCACAATGTGTGCCCCGTGTCTATTGACCTCAGTGAGGATGTAAAAGATGAATGGTTCCACATCAAAATAAAGCGTTTTGTGGTCCAGGAAGAGCTTGGCCAGCAGACATAAGTTCTGGGAGTAGATCTGCAGGCAAATTAGTTTGAATTTAACACAATCACTACAGCTTTATGTCAAGCTGCTTATTAACAAGACATTAAGATACTTCTCTCATGCCACCCAATCTCTGCCTATTAGTGTCTTATTTATTACGATCTTAGCTGGGGCCTGCATCTAGGGGGAGATGATTTGAGTTGAAGCTCACCTTATGGTCACGGCCATCCACCTCGTACACTGAGATATTGGCTCTGCGATAAATCTCCTTTCCGGGGGGTTGCCGCCACTGACACTGATTCTTCAAGACAAGCAGGAGAAAAAGAAATAAAAAAGAGTATTACATAATGCGTGAGCAGAGGACATCACATGATATTTTGACTTAAATGTGTCTGAAAAGGATGCACAGCACCCCTGTTGTTTAACTGTAATGCAACATCACTATGCACTGACTAGGTGGTATCTGAAGGTCTTCTCGTATTTCATGTACTTCAGGCAGTATTCACAAATCCAGAGCTTGGGCTGTTTTCCATAGTCGTCGGGAAACGGAGAGAAGTACCAGGCATCGATCTCGAAATTTCCAATCTGGATCTTGTCCACGTATTTCACTTTGGTGATCTGGAGGCAGATTAAGGCTTTGTTTATTGTTTACACAGCAGGTCACATGGCTGATGCAAGTTGTAAACTAACGGGGGGGGGCAGCTTAGTGTGCTACTTAGTGCTGTCCACTTATGATCAGATTACCAAAAGTGGATGTTAACAGCAGGTGTGAATGGAGGTGTCAGGTAGTTTCCTTTAGTTTATGAAGGGAGCACCAACTCTCTCTTACCGCTTCATGCTCTTTCTCTAGGGCGGCTGTAGTGGGGTCCATCTCTGCATAGGTCTGAAGAGGAAAGATGAATATAAACTATGTTTAGTGGGAAAAACACAGATTATAACTGTAGTCTTTAACAGCAGTTAAAATAAAGAAAAAAGTTTATTCAATCTCAGCTTTGGACGGTTTGTCCACAAAAGTACAGACGTCCCAATATGTACTGCATGCCAAGTACGGCAAAGGACAACAAATTTTGTGTTACTTTTAACACGTATAAACAATGAGAGACAAAATTTGTTTAAAAAAGGCTAAACCTCAAATGGATCCTTTTTCCTTTAAGTTGGGCGCTGCACTGGTCAGGAAATAACAGCTTCAACATCCAAGAGATACACCTATTTAGTGCATTATTGTACTTTTGTGACTTATGTAGGGATTACAATGAAGCCATTGGAGATTCAATCATACTGTTCACCAACACAATTTTTTAGAGTGAATTTCCAGTGAAAGCCACAGTGAACTTTTGAGGCTAAAAAAATACTGAGTAGTTGTCTACAGCTACCTTCTGAACATGGTTGATTTCATCGTGTTTGCGTTTCTGGTTCCGAGTGATCTTTCTCTCCGGTTGGTCCCCGAGCTCTCCTGCCCCACATTCCTCCACACTCTTCCTCACAGCATCCTTCACAGTTTTTGTCAGAGCCAAGCGTGCCTTTCCAACCCACTCATCCAGGCGCCTGTTAACTGTGGACGAGGATGAAGAGACAAAATTCATAAGAAGGAAGATTTGGTTTAGTTTCTGATTCTGGCAGCATTCAAGTGTTGCTTGAGAGATCTAAGTGTGTATACCATATGTAAAAAGGTATACTATTTACGGTCAATAAATGGTGTGGCTGCAAAGTGGATAACCAGAAAAGCAGACAATACAATAGAAAAATGTTTTTAAAAACTTACATCCGACATAGTGGACGTAGAACTCCTCTCTGCCTTCCTGTTCGTTTAGTCTAGACTGGATGACCTCAGCTGAGTCTACAGAGAAAGCAAAGCAAAATATTCAGTAACACTTAAAAAAACAAAAAAAAAACCAAAAAACAAAAAAGAATGAAATCAGACAAGAACATAATATTACTCATGCACCTTCCTAAATGTTTGTTAAAAAATGGCAGGAGTAAAAGCTCCATTCTTGTGTATTATTAAATACTGATATATCACTGTATGTCCGGAAACAAAAGAGGACAAAGGAACTAAGCCCTTGAGTATTATGGCGGTTTAAATTTACTGGCATATTGCCTACTCTCTGTCTTGTATGCCTTAACACAATCTTGCTTTGTTATTTGTACTGTTTATTTGCACCCTGAGCTTTGCCATTTCATCTTTCTGTGTGCTTGTATATGGTTGAAATCACTGACTTTTGACTGTCCTCTAGTTGAAGGAACCCCCTCTGATGGGACTGTGGCTAAGGGGGCCGGGGCTATGGAAGGGGTGTCCAACTCTGGTTCTGGAGGGCTGGTGTCCAGCACAGTTGGGCAGTGCCCCTCCTCAAAAACACTCACTGAACCTGTTTTATCTCAGGTAAGTTGAACCAGGTGTGTTTCAACAGGGAAACCACCAAACAGTGCTGGACGATGGTCAGCCAAGGCTGGAGTTGGGCACCCCTGGGCACCCAGTGTGAGGCTGGGTGCCAATAAGGCATATAAAACCAAGCAGCCATTAAAGATAAGACATTAAAGCTGCTACTAGCACAAGCACTAGAAGTTTTAATACACTTTTTAATTTAAGAGCATTATCGTAGTTTCTACCCCAACTTAGTATTTCTAATATTATGTGTATCGATATGTGAACATGCAGTTAAAACAACTAAGTATAATCAGGTGCCTGACTATCAGAATTAGAAAACTATTGATCCGGAAGTAACTGCTCATGACTGCACAGTCACACAAAACAAGAATTGTATAAAATATGAAGTCTGAATAAATTCAACAAAAAATAGTATGAAATGCACTAGGCTACGTACACAAATACTGGGTATAAACACTACAGATAATATATCGGTGCACAAATCACTGATACTTGAATTCGCTAGTAATCAAAAACTGATCAAATTTAGAACCGTTAGTGCATAGGTCTCCTCTGTATCTCCAGATATCTCCTAAAGGCTCATCTATCCAGAAAGAACCTCCTCTTCTGATGGTCTATCTACCCTAAACTACACCTGCCCTTCTGTATGAACAGGCTAAGACTCTCCTGCACTGCTCCCTACTACAGATCTGGTACTTAGAACTCTCCTCTGGTTCTCACACTGTCCTGAAACTTGAGGGGTTTCTCGTTATCGGGTTTTTATATATTTTATAAAAGCATCTACAGGGCTGCAAATCTTATCTGGTTGCACGGTCCATTCCAGTGTATGGCAATTACAAAGATAATCTATTGTACGTCGCTTTGGATAAAAGTGACTGCCAAATGAATGTAATGTAACGTAAGGCAATTAAATGATTAAACTACTTTGTTAAGGGTATACGAGGTTGATCGAGTAAACAAAGAGGGGCGGTTTGTTTACAAACAGAAACAGGAATTTTGTACTTTAACACACTAAAATCACAATTATATAACGCGTAACCATTTAATTTGCTGTTTAATGTTGATAATTTGAACTCACGCCAAGTCTTATCCGCTCTCTGACACAAATACGTCTCCCCGATCTCCACCGTCACCTCCTGTTCCCTGATCCCACCGAAGGTGGCCCCGTCCCCGAGTCGCAGCGCACTCGAGCCCCCGGCATCACTCGCGGCCTCGGGATCGTCGTCCTCGCCGCTGCCATTAGAGCAGAAAGATGTGCGCGTTCCCGACCCCGGGTCCCGATCATCCATCCCCGGATTAATCCCGGCACCAATCACGGCACTCCTGCAGCTAAAAGAGCCCGAGGAGCTCAAACTGCGGCCTGGTTCTCACAAACACAACACTGACACACTCCTCGCGCCCTCTCCACACACACACACACTAACGCATGCGCACTGAGCCACGGGGGCGAGCGGGCGGTGGCGGGGGAGCGCGCACACACACAATATATATATGTGTAAATATATCTATATATACACACACATCTATATCCACACATAGACAGTACAGTCAGATACACAAAACAGATGTAGGCAAATAAGGTTCAACACCCTGTTTTAAAATCTTAATTTTATTCAATTTTAATAAAAGGAAATAAAATATAACATACACATATAACTGCAGACAAACACAGCAGCATGTTGGATAAATTTAAATGAAGTAAACTAAAATTGCACATCACTTGGTGAGTAAATCAGTTAACACACTCACAAGCCTCAAGCTCCATGCAGGCAGGCAAATCAGACACAGCAGCCTGATAAAAAAAAATAAAAATAAAATTAAAAAAAACCACACACACCCTCAATCCATTCAAACACAATAAAATTAATTTAAATTCTGTAATTAAAATTAATATGACACGTGCATGCAAACACAGAATCCTGTTTGAAAAAATAAATGAAAATCATGTGGCCAGTTGCAGGTAAATACAGTACTTTGTACGATGAAGCTTAAATAAAGGTTCTTTAGTTGTCTGCAATAATAATAAACCATATTAGAGCAGTTTTGTTGACAGTGATTGATTTGCTGGAGATTTCCTAAAGATAAACCCTAAAATCTCTTCTGGGAGCGCATTTTAGGTTTCATAAGCCTTTTTTTTAGAACATTTTCCATTCTAGCGATTATCTTGGATATGTGTATGTGTACATGTGTGTGTATGTGTGTGTGTGTTTTGGAGGGTATGGAGCAAAAACACACGGACACAGTTTACTGCAGCGTTTGTGTAGTGTTTTATTACGGACACCATTATGATGGAGGTACATCTGGTAAACGAGGGAGGGAAGCTTCTTCTCTGTCTGTGCCCCCCCTTCTGCCTCTGTCATAGAACCCTTTCCTTCTTTAACTCAGTCTCGGTTTTCGGGAGCAGCCCCTTCCCGGTTCCCCTGTGCGGCCCCCCGCCTCGGTGGTGATGACTAAACCCTCCACCTCTGGCCCTGTGTCCCCTCCCTCCTCGGTGGTGATACGCACTTCCGGCACTGTCCCACTGGTTCGAGCCTCTGGGGGCTCTTTCGTGCCAGCGGCCGTACTGCGGCCCCCTCGGCTTCCTTCCCTGGTCTCGGTGGCCTCTCTCTTGTTGTCCGTCCGTGACGATTGTCTGAGCGGCATCTTCTGCAGCGTTCAGGTTGGACAGACTGATTTCTTGTTCATGTTTACCTCCTGAAGGGTCTTGGTGGCTTGTGGCAACACATTCCTCACCTCCGGGGAAGCTGGTCTGCTCTTTGTCAGCTCTGGGCTCGAGAGAAGGTCCTTTCTCTGTGCTTTCGCCGTGCAGGACACCGTTCTGAGGGACTAAACCGCCCTTGAGTAAACTGTGGTCGATTGCCATGGAGGACACACTCAGTTTCGCAAGATCTTCCACTACAGGTGGAGGAATTCCATGTGACAGCTGTCCATTCCTTCCTCCTCCTTTTTCTCTCCCTCTCCTACCTCCTCTGAACTCGCCCTGCTGCCTCCTACCATGAGGAGCTCGGCGCTGGGATTGGGCCGGGACGTGCGGGGCCGGAGTGAGGGCAGCCTGTCCGGGGCAGTCAGGGGGAACAGAAGACAAAGGCTGGCTAGATTCAGGATTTGGAGTGTCGGGGTCAGCTGAGTCACAGTCACCGGGGGCCTAAGAGACAAAAAGAGACCTTTTTATATATAAAATAATAATAATTCTGGTGTGCATGAAAAAGACAAACTTGCAGAAGTTTACAGTGTTACCAGTTATAGAATGTACAAAACTGAAAGTTTCCCCCTTTGCCAAATCACTGTTTGCTTCTTGCACTGGACCTACAAAGCTAATGTAGCTAAGAAGTAATGGAACGGAATGCCTGCAAGAAGATTTAACCAACCCACATACAGACACTGTAAGCCTATTGTATTTCGTTTGACTGTATGATCAGGCAACAAAATAAACAGAAAGATCGGAATATGAATTACACTTACATATAATGTTTTTAGCCATTTGTTCACAGTAAGTGAATTCTACATGACTAAATCTAGGACTGGGCACGCATGATTTACTTAACACCGACTTCTGACTTAACCCCAGTTTCGACTTAATCCTTTTATTTTGAAAGTTTGTTGCTTTAATGACACTGTATTCAGATACAGAGACTTTCATATGGAGTTGAACCCCTTTGCAGCTGCTATAACGCTCTGGACTCTGAGGGGAACTTGTTTTTCTGTAACAAACTAGTTAAAACGTGAATGCCCTGCAGGGGCAAATAACCTTGGTTTTATATTTGATTTGATTACATTTATGTTTAAGTTTACAAGAAATATGTGAATTGTAACTGTGTAACTGTGTTAAAGGGAACACTGCTGTTAAAAAGCTCCTCATTTGTTTAAAGTGTTTACAAACCAAATGTTATTGCACTTTTGTATTCATACAGCAGTACTTTAAAAATAAAAGTGCACAATACACTACTTTTGAATTAGTCATTTAATTTTGCATAGAACAATGCAATTAATCGAGATTAAAATTTTTAATCAGCATTTTTTCAATTAGATTAATGAGGTATCGACCTGGAATGCTATTCAATTAACAGGTGTTGTTCGTCAAGAGTTTATTAGTGGAATGTCACTGAATGAGAAGGTGTGTCCAAACTTTTGACTGGTTCTGTATTTTTGCAACTAATCATATTAATAAAATATACTGTTTTTACAAGCTCTAAGTATCTATAGATCTATATATTGTGTAAAAAAACCCCTAACAGATTAGAGTCAGTATATATAGTGGCATGCAGAATTTCTTATTGTGTGCTACATATAACTATATTGTTCATGCGACATTATGTGGAATAGTTAACTTTGTGCAGTAGCATTATCAAGTGCAATATCTTACGTCACTATTACATGTAAAAACAGACTAAATAGAAAGTATAACTCCAAACCCCCCATCTGTGTTTCTAGTAAATTATTTCAGCAGTAATTTATTTATCTATAGTATTTATCTCCACTTTTACTGGCCACAGCATTTTGTATATATAGCTTAGTATATTTAGTACAGAGTTTTTACTGAGAGATGTTTTAATCGTATTTTATATTATTCTTGTCTCTGTGCAGTCATTGCATGAGTAATTTCCTCTGGGATCAGTAAAGTTTTCTGATTCTGAAATGCAAAGTCAAGACTTACGTCATTGATGTGAATAAGGAAGCGATTAGACTCCGCCTCGGGGTCGATGACCCCGCCTTTCTCTTTCTGACGTTCCAGAATCTTCTGGAGACTTTCCCACTTTCTTCTAAACTCAGCCCCTGCGGCAGCGTCCTCCTGCTACAAGAATGAGTGCGTTTCAGATGAGCACAAGCAAACATGCATATGTGACCACAGCATGTGACCGACTGGGACGGACTCTCAGACACCCCAGCCAGATAACACTGCACGTACACACGCTGCACGCAGGACAATGCCACACTGTCGCTGCCCAACGCTTGGCACTGCACACAACAATGACTCTTCTCTGCTTGACATTTCCAACAGTGACAAACCCCCCCCACCCCACCCCGCCCTCCGAACACACACAGGCCAGATTGCTCCCTGTAGGTGTGAACGCTCGGCAGAGACGGCCGTGTCTTTACCTCAGGGAAGTGTGGAGCAGGTGATGAGAGCAGTGATTCCACATCGTACGACAGCGGCTCTCGGCACACGGGGCAAACGACAGACAGCTCCTGAAAAAGCAAACGGAAGAGTGTGTTGCAAGAACAATTTGTTTTTTCGTCATTATATAGGTAATAGTTAATTACTGGTTTTAAGACAGTGATACATCTTTCAGGTTTAAGACACTGACTGTCAACAAAGAATCATTTTACATTTACATTTATGGCATTTATCCAAAGTGACCTCCATTCCCTAACTACAGGGGGCAGTCTTATGTAGAAAAGCAAATAAACCTGATTATGTTCTTAATGAACACTAAATAGACCATTAAGGACAGCGTAATGTCCCCCCCCCCCACACCCAATATACTGAAGTCTTGAGTATCAGCGGACACCAATCAGGTATTTCTTTTTCCGATACTTAAGGTTCTGGTAGCTTTTGGTTACTTTTAATGCAATTATTTATGTTCAAACTCAACCCACTGTAGCTGGATTGGATCAGACCAATAAATACACATTTATGTCATGTGACAACAGTGAGCATGGGGTAGTAGAAACCCCTCCCTCACTGTTACCACATGACATGATTGTGTAATCAGTGGTTTGATCCAATTTTTTCTTCCCTCTATTTCCCATCCAGCATTTTCTGCAAATGGCAGACGAGTCCCACCTCCTCCTCGGTTCTGTCTCTGCTCTTGTCTTCCTCCAGCTCTCTCTCGCGCTCCCTCAGCTCCAGCTCAGAGTGGGTGGCGTAGCGGCCCAGGCAGTGAGAGTGGAAGTAGTGGTAGCAGCTCGTCTTGGTGAGCACCTCGTCCTCCTGCTCCAGGTCAAAACAACAGAATAAATGTAGATCATATCATTCCTGTCACAAAACTTCATATCTCAGGCAACTTTTCCATTAGAGGGCACACTTTAATGTACAATACTGTGCAAAAGTATTGAGCCAACCCCACTTTTTCCTCATATTTTGCTTCCAGAGACCCAGGCTTTCTTGTATTTTAATGTGTTCTTGAGGAACAGTTCTCCAGGCTCCAGGTTATTCAGGAATCAGAGACTCTCATTTCCAGTCCAGTCCCTGAACCTGACCAGTTTCAGAGGAATGTTTTTTGTTTAAGACACACAGTGACCTAAGAATGAATCATTCAAGCAGAACAAACAGCATCTAACTGAAGTCCTGAACCAGTGAAGAACCCAGAGCAGATGATTCTAGATGATCAGGCGGTGATCAGTATACTGGTGGTGCTGAATGCTGAGTTGGTGGAACTCTTTATCTAGGCTCCTTGTATCTTTAGACACTTTGCAGCCTGTCACAGTAAAACATTTGTTCCCATTTCTTTAATCTCCTCAAAATACCAAATATAAGACAATCTAACAGAAATAAAATAATATTTTGTGCCAACAAGGCAATTTAAAAACAAAATATAAAGAAATGTGACTTTTTCACAGTACTGTATGTTAATGTTATTCTGGACCATTCTATTGGCCCACACATTAAGAAATGCTTCTCCAATGTAAAATGAGGCCGCTGTAAAATGAGGCCGCATGTGACATGCAATATGTACGCTAGATGTGTCTCATGATCCTCACTTTGTGCAGCAATATGCAGACAATTAATAAGATCAATATGGTAATAAAATGACAGCATTACCTTAAAACCATACAGACAGATGACGCAGTTCCCATGGGGAATATTGCTCTCTGTCAGGATCTCTTTAGCTTTCTGTTGTAAAGAGGGGGGGGGGGGGGGGGTTATAATGAGGCTGTTAAGACCAAAGATTTGGCTCAGACGGGATGTGAGACGGCACAAACCTCAATGAGCTGATACAGCACTGGCATCCCCAAGCAGGACTCTGCCTCCGCCTGCAGACTCTGCTGTAAACTGTGGGGGAGCAGAATAAGACCAAAGGGAGAGATAAAGCAGAGACAGGTGAACATCACTGCATAACGGAGAAAGTTCACATTATACCGTTTAAAACGGACGAGCACCTGAGCAGCTTGTCATCCGAGAGGCCTCGAGGGTTGTGAATAGAGATGCAGGGAGGAGAAGAAGGATACTGAAAGCAAAAGAGAAGCACGTTATGCGAAAGTACGAACCAAGATCTCCAACAATACACAGGTCCATCTGAAGTTTGTCCCTCTGTGTTTTTCAAGTCAAAGTCAAAGTGAACTTTGTCATCTCAACCATATACAGTACACAGAGAGAGGAAATGGCGAAGCTCAGGTTCCACAGTGTACATACAGTGCAACAGACAAAAAACATTGTGGAATGAAACAAAACAGCGCAAATAAGAAGTTTACAATAAGGTGTGCATTGTATATAAATAGAAGTAAGAAAAAGTGTGCAACGATTGAAGAAATGTGCAAAAAGTATGACCAGCATAGCCAGTGTAAACAGTGTGTAAGAACAGTATGTGTGAGACAAGTGAAAATAGCAGCCTGAGTAAACATTCTTAAAGGTTTGTGCAAACAGTATAGACAATATGTCCAGTACAGTCATATTTGTCTAATTTTAAATATTGTAACGACTATTGTCTTATATGTATCTATATTTAATTGTCTTTCTATCGAATGATCTCATCTGGAAAAGAGCTGAAGGTTTAACCATACATGCTGGTCATGGACAATTATATGTGCACCAACCAGACACAACATTAAAACTAAAGACAGATGGATTGAATATCACTACAGTGGCGAGAGGTTAGATTATATTTGTGAGCTCTTGAAGTTGTTGTGTTGGAAACAGGAAAAAACGTCCGAGATCCTATTAACTGAGTCGTGATGGCACATTTCACTACACGTATAACTATTATATGACAAATAAAGAATTCAGAGTCAAATTACATTTACAGCATTTAGCAGACGCTCTTATCCAGATTTGTTAACTAGTTCATTACTTAACAGCTTATTAAATATCTACCTGTTGTCTGATGATCCACATTATAATTATATTAGGTGACTTTTTGTAGGTGAGTAGTGATTAATAAAAATAATATTTACTAAAATACACTCAATATTCTTTACTACCATATACATTTACAGTATGTTCACTATTTCAGTTCCTTTATTAGCCAGAAAATGTTAGGTGAGCAACATGCAAATGCAGAATATCTCAGTGTGTGTAAAAACATTTGACTGGTCGTGTTTATAAGATGTTCACCACTTACCTCCAAGTCCAGGTCCAGTGTGAGGGTTAGACGAACGAACTGGGAAAGGCAGTCCTCTCCAGTGGACGGGTGAAGGACCACACTGACCTGCCATCCTCTGAAGAGAAGACAAATCACGTCTTTATGTCTCGTTATTCATCAGCATGTCAGAATGAGCAAACAAACCAAGTTTACAGTGTGATTCATGCAGCTAGTAATTAGGAAATGAAGGGAGCAAGACAGACTCACCCATCATCCTTCTGAGAGACTCTCAGTTCATCCAGGTAGATGGACTGCAGGACCTCGATTTCACAAAGGGCACTACACACACACACACACACACACACGTTATTCATTACACAGACAGACTGTTCACTGATATTAATGAGGCTGAATTTGGCCTCCAATAACAGCTGCAGTGTTTAAGGTGGTATAGATCCATGTTAATAAGAAGCCCTGTTCTGACCAGCTGTCAAAAAATGTTTCCTTACTGGGTTTCCATTTCCAGTTTTGTATATTCCATAATATAACAAAATGGCATCTTTATTTAAATATTTTTTCATTATAAACAGAACAAGCAGTATATTTTTTTTATTATAATGACACCTAGAAATGGCATCTTTATTTAAATATTTTTTCATTATAAACAGAACAAGCAGTATATTTTTTTTATTATAATGACACCTAGATTCTGTAAGGAGCAGCGTACCTCGACAAACCGATATCCCTCATCAAATAACGCTTCTAATACATAATCAGTTTATATTCCAGAATTCACTCCTTCTGCTCTGTAGGAATGAGAGGAGCAACTTTTGATATTCCCATGTTTAATAATAGACCAATATCCCTTATCAAATAATGCTTCCAATATGTAATCATTTCATATTACACCAGTATTCGCTGCATCTACTCTGTGTGAAGAAGTTTTACTAACAACCAGCCAGTTTCAAACAGACGCTCGACAGAGGGGCATAATATATGGACAAAAGTATTGGGACGCCTGACCATTACACTAACAGGGACTTTAACGACATTACATTCAAATCCATAGCCTTTAATATGGAGTTGGTTCCCCTTTGCAGCTACAACAGCTTCCAGTCTTCTTGGAAGGCTTTTCACGAGTTTCTGTGGGAATGTGTGACCGTTCATTCTGTAGAGCATTTATGAGGTCAGACATGTTGGACGAGAAGGCCTGACTCACAATCTCCGTTCCAGTTCGTCCCAAAGGTGTTGGATGGGGTTGAGGTATAAAGTGTGAAGTGTCCATTTGTTATACGTGAACACACAACAGCACATAGTGTGAACAGAACAAAATTCCTCTTTGTATTTAACCCATTCATCAAGTGAAGCAGCGGACAGCCAGGAACACAGCGCCCAGGGAGCAGTGTGTGGGGACGGTACTTTACTCAAGGGTGCCGCTAGCACTCTCCTGATCGCAGGGGCCACCCCCTAGCCACCAGGCCACCAGTTGCTCCCGGTCAGGACTCTGTGCGGGCCACACCAAACCCATCCAGTCATGTTTTTATGGAGCTTGCTGTGGAGCACAGTAATGCTGGAACAGAAAAGGTTCTCCAAACTGTGTCCACAAAGTTGGAAGCATGGCGTTGTCCAAAATGTCTTGGTCTGCTGAAGCATTAACACTGCCCTTCACTGAAACACAGGTGTGTCCCAATACTTCTGTCCACGTAGAAAGTACTGAAGGTACCGCATTTTGACAGAACACCGGTAAACGAGTGTAACTTCAGTTTAGTCTAATATTACTCATTCCTCAGACTGGCACTCTGCTGAGTTAACCCGGACTGAGCCCCTACACCCCGGGAGAGGGGCCGAGGGGAGACCCCGGGCTTTTTAAAGAGTTAATTTGGTTTAATTGTGGAGAAATGTGTGACTCAGCTCCGGCTCCTCAACACAAACACAAACCCCCAATAATGCCCAAATAACAGAGTCCTGCAGAACCCGGCGCCTGTCTGAGGAGGGCGTGAAGACGCTGAGGAACACCATGAAGGTCCTCAGTGAGAGAGACAGACCAGAAAATCCTCCACAGACACAAAAACTCAACCAAAACTCCAGAAACTCAGCTCTGTACTCACTCGCTCTCTGCCGCCATGGCCCTCTGTCCGTCTGCCTTATCCGGACCCCGACCACACAGACAGAATAACAAACGTTCCGCTTTCACTGGTAGTTTCACTTCATACACACACACACACACACACACACACACACACACACACACACACACACACACACTCTTTCTCTTTCACATACACACACACAAACACACATTCACACGTATTAATACTACTAATAATCGTTCAAATTAATTACTTGAAATGTTTATTTTAATTATTTAATTATATGTGTATAAATACGTGTGAATGTGTTTTGTGTGTGTATGTGAAAGAGAAAGTGTGTGTGATTTATACACACTTGTATCAATAGCATTTAGTATTTATATAATTATAAAATTATACATATATATCTCAAAAACTATAAAACATTAAAAACATTTATACACAAATACGTTTATCAATAGCATTAATAAATTCATATTGATTCGAATAGTGATTATATTATTACTAGTATTTATAGTACTAATTATATATGTAGTTATGCATGATATATAATCATTAGCATGCATAACTACATAGTAGTAGTAGTAATAGTATTTCAATTATTATACTAGCATTTATAATACATATATAATTATTAAAAACGCTATTAATAATATCATGAAGATTATATATGTATTACACATTTGTAATTAATATTAGCAATACTTTTATTACTGTGTATAAGGCTGAAATAACAATAAAAAAGAGAATACCACAAAAAGCTGCATTTTAAATGTTGTATTTTATTGCTAATCATTAATTTGGACACATGACTTGGCTCACCAACACTTGGACATAAAACAGAAGTTTTTCATCGTCTAATCACAGCAGAACACTTCAGGCCTGTTAGTGTCTTTCCTTAATTAGATGTTCTAATGACTGTGTGACACTTCGGGACGTCATTTCCCTTTTAGTAATAAAATTACATTGACAGACATGTAAAAAAAAAATAGAATTCGGCACTTAACAGTGGCTTCCTGTTTCAATCCCCTATTCTCCATTTCAGTGCAAAGTTAAGCATTTTTTTTCTGCAGAATGTGCCAGCTGACTCTCTCTCTCTCTCTCTCAGCAGCATTTCTTCCCTCTCTTCCTCCGGTCTCGGTCCCTGTGAGAGTTGATGTGAACCGTGTCCTTCTCTCTCTCCCGCTCCCTCTCTGCTCGGCTCTGGCTCTGCTTCTTCGCCCGCAGGACCATGTGGGTAAAGGCCATGAACATCTGAGGGGAGCACAACACACACTTAATGCAGATCCTGCTTACGAGCAGGTCAGTCACAAGTCAAATGTAAAATGTCAGTCACAAATCAAACTCCACCCCTTCTCCATTTTTGTCTTTTTATATAATTTGACCTTTATACATTTCATGACGAATGGAAAACTACATTTAAAACAGCTCTGGAAAAAAATAAGAGAGCACTGCAGTTTATTTTTAAATCAGCATCTCTATGAGTGTGAACCCATTCCATGCCAGTGTCTGTTAAATTCCTACACAAGCACCTCATTCTGCTTTATGA
>JBBPCX010090016.1:0-52798 GCA_037974365.1 Hydrocynus forskahlii | reverse complement strand
TAATAAAAGTTGCTCAGTGTTGGACACCTGTGTTCCTCCGCTGCGTCTGTGTGACGTCATCAAACGACTAGTCGACTCGACCTTGACTTTGTTGATGGATAAGTCGACTTGAATAAAATCTGGAGTCGTTAATGCCCTAGTACAACATGCAGTGAAATGCTTGTTGCTGTATGATGCCTAACTTTAGAGATTAAAAAGAAAAATTTAAAAATAAAGTAAAAATTATATTTAAATAATTATAATATAACAAAAATATATTCAAGTAAAATGTGAAATAATACTCAATAGAAGTATATATGTTGAAATTAAATAAAGCCACAGTCATTAAAGTGAAGCAGTACTAAAATCAATCAAGAGGGTCAACTGGGGTGGTGTTAAGGTGATCAGAGCCCAGGCCTAGATCTTGACCTGGTTCAGAGCCTGGGTGGTCTGCTGCTCATAAATGCCTTAAATGTCACAGCAGGATAAAGATCTGGTGTGAAAAGTGACTGATGGCAGAAGTGAAATGTAACACAATTAAGTCTAATTTGTATACTACACATGACTAAGGCAAACATGTTTCCTTGGTGTGACTACAAGAATTTTATATATTTTCTGCTGTACTAGTACATACATACATACAAAATCATATAAATATAAATCAGTGTTTATGTTCCTCATCCTACAGGTGTCATTCCATCGCAACACACATAGAGCTGAACAGATAACACCATGAATTTCATAATATATTCAACTCTGAATTTAAATAATCACATTAGTACCTTTCCTTAGGGAACATAAATGTACCCCTTTGCAGTTGTGTAGTCATTCAAGTGTCATTCATTCACTCATGCACCCTGTTTTAATTCCAGCTTTTTTTTTTCTCTGCTTAAAATGTAAAAAATTTATATTACAATATTTATATACAGTAAACCTCTGTTTATTTGCGGATTCCGTCATTGCAGTCGTGGACTCCGTCATTGGCTGTTTTTTTTCTTAGATCCAAACTAATAATTGTTCGTGGACACTCCCTCACATTCGCGGAAACTACAGATATCCTGCACATTTTTTTGTTTTTGTGATGTCTGGGCCTCGTCCGTCACGCCCTATTGTCCTCAAAAAGGAAATTTTACAAACAAAGAAAGCATTAAGGATTTTTAACTGGTAAAGCCAGCATCACACTAAACATCAGCTAATAACCGACACACCCGAGCAGGCAGTCAGCATTCTGTTCTAAGAAACACTACTTAAGGAGAAGTCTGAAAAGATGCAGTGTCGTTAACATGTCTCGGAGGAAGTACTTGCAAGCCTTCACTCTCCTAGCTTGTGTGATCAGTGAGAACCAGCCAGTGGGTCTCAATGATTACATTTGGGAGAAAACATTTGTATGAAATGTATTCGTAATGTAAGGACTTTCCCCATCCCTGTAACATCATCTGTTTTTGATCATTTTGCATGGTTAAAATCTAGTTTTGGTTTGTTTTTTAATGGAAATCAATGATGTTGAAATTATCTGTCCGATTAAATGTTTGTCAGGTTCTTTACCTCTTTCCAAGAGAAGCTGAATGTTGCCTGTATTGTTGACAGTCAATCCATCACTGCTTGCAAAAGCATGGAGTAAGGCCGTTTTCCCTGTAATGAATGATAAACACAGAAGTTCACATACATGGTGATGTTTTTAATAGTCTGCTCATGACTAAATCCAGTCTATATTATACACATACATACATTATATATTATATATATCAATCACTCACACACACACACACACACACACACACACACACACACACACACACAGGCCCATGTCTCACTGATGCATGTGGGGAACAAAAGTAAGCCCATAATGTGCACTATAATGTACAGTAGTGACATTGCCTCAAACATGGAATAGCCTGCTGTTTATCATGTTGTTAATACGAGCTGCAGTGAAGGCAACTGAAAATTATCATTTGCCGTATCTGGCTTGAAAATAGTCACAGGTTTTTAAGGACGTTTTCCGGCTACTTTTGGAACATATTGTGAATAAACTAAAAATCAAAAGTCACTGCCGTGCCACTGGTGTACAGATAACATTGGTAGGGATTCTATGCAGATGTTTAATAATAGTAACAATAATAAGTTACATTTATATAGCGGCCTTCACAAATCCAAGGTCGCTTTACATAGCAAGGAAAAAAACCCCCACACAAATCCATATTACATAATCATGGTGGAAGGAAAATATTAATTGAAAAGAAAGGTCACCTTCACCAATCACCAAGTGAAGCTGTGGGCAGCTGCCCAGGGAGTAGTGTGTGGGGGCGGTACCTTGCTCACGGGCACCTCAGTGGTGCCACTAGCAGTACTGGGATTCAAACCCATGGCCTTCTGATCACAGGGGCAACTCCCTAACCACTAGGCCACGAGCTGGCCCGGCAAATGGTACATGGATCTTTTTTTTTTTTAACAAGTTTTTGGTTTCCAAACTCAAAAACATCTCCAGGCAGGGTTATGGAATAGCAAAGCCTGTTAGTGACAGTGTACAACAATTTTTAAATGCGTGACGTTGCCACAGATACATCACCATTCTTGTCTTTGGCATTGATGTCGGCTCCAAGATCCAAAAGCATGCGGAGGCAAGGGAGTCTGTCTGCTTCCTCACAGGCAAGGTCCAGAGGACTGCTCTCGTGAATCTATAGGCATCAGTTTTTAATTAAACAGAATGAAAGGCAGCACTTTACATTAGAGGAAAATGAAAAAGTGATTCCTTCTAACATTATAATACTACACTTACCCTATCCCTCTTGTCAATGTTTGCTCCATGTCCAACCAGCAACTGTACCATCCGAGGTTTATTCCTAAGCACAGCAATGTGCAAGGGGTTGTAATATGACACTGGATCTGTTAGGAGGGAATCAGAATATAAAGCCAAAAAAAAAAAGATTTTCTGAGGAGAAATGCTTTCCTTCATTCCTGCACAATTAAGTTGCAAGCTGGCTATAATCAAAATGCAGCAGGTATGTTTCGCATTTGGTTATTTGTTCAGTGTGTCATATCATGACCGGGATAACAATACAATTCTGGGTAGAATGAAAAAAAAAGACTGGAAAGACACTTGCCTTCAAAGGTTACGTCAGCTCCATAACGTAAGAGCACTTCGGCAGCACCAACTCTCCCAAGTTCAGCCATTTTAAACAGAGAGTAGCTGATTCCCTCCATAAACACCGCCGACTCCGACTCTTTTTCGAGTAACTCGGTGAGAGATTTACAGATATCATCAGGCTCGTCCTGGCTGTTGTACATAATTAAAACAAATGTACATAAAGTTTGATGTATTGTTCTAAACAGACTTTATTAAGATATAACACAAACCAGTTCTACTAGAGAATAATATAAATAAATTTAGGCACTAATAGAATTGCTCTTGAAGCTAATTTCACTATATACATTATATGGACAAAAGTATTACAACACATCTCTTAATTACTGAATTCAGGTGGTCCATTACTTCCAGTGAAGGCCAGTCTTAAAGCTTAGCATACCAAGACATTTCTATCCCAGCATGACTGTTTCCCAGTGCACAAAGCAAGGTACATAAAGAGATGGCTGGATGAGTTCAGTGTGGAAGAACTTGACTTGCTCACACAGAGCCTTGACCTCAACCTCATCCAAACCTCTCGGATGAACTGGAAGTCTGTGAGCCAGGCCTCCTCACCAACATCGGTGTCCAACCTTATAAATGCTCTACAGAATAAATTGGCACTAATTCCCACAGAAACACTACAAAATCTTGTGAAAAGCCTTTCAAGACGAGTGGAGCCTGTTACAGCTGCAAGGGGGGGACCAACTCCATACTGAAGTCTATGTATTTGAATACAATGTCATTAAAGCGCCTGTTGGTGGAATGGTCCATAATTTTGTCCATATAGTGTAGGATGCTCACAAAACCACACTCACCTGTCAGGGTTACTTTCCCCATCCTCCATCCCTACAACACACATCACCGCATCCACAAATGGTTGGTATTCATACACTATCCTTCTGAAGCCGTGTAAAAAGGGCATACTCTCTTCTCTACTGTCTTCTTTCCTAAAATATTAAATAAATAAATGATAAACAACCTCAGTTATCTCATGAAATAATTCTATTTTGCTACTATGTTTGTGGTTAGCAAACAAACTACAAGTTGACAAAGTGTCAGTTTATTAAAAATACTAGTTACTAGTATGTTACTATAAAACACTAGGTGCATTTGTGGCAGCAAAGTCACTTAGAAAATGAAAAAAAAAATCATCCTTATTTATTTTTGTTTATTTTAGCATGTTGAAAATTGCTAGCTTGCCAACATTGTTTTTAGCCATTCAAGGCTAATTTTAGCATGCCTTGCTATAAAAAAATATTTTTATAAAAGCAGGTTATGAAAAGACTTCCACGTTGTTAAACTTATTATTATTATTATTATTATTATTATTATTATTATTATTATTATTGTTATTATTGTTATAATTAGTAGTAGTAGTAGTAGTAGAAGTAAATTTACACATTACACATATTACACACCATGATACACGAAAGGCCATTCAACAGAAATGAAATGAACATAAAACTGAATAAAATAAAATATGGGAAGAAATTAAAGAATCAATAGAAAGTCAATAAAAGAAAATTGAAAGTGTAATAGAAATCCAGGAGAATAGTGCGGTTTTTATAGCTCCAGTTCAGATCTGATACTGATGGACAATTTGTTCCACCAGCCGGCAGCATAGTGAGAATTCTTCTTCTTATTATTACTATTATTATTATTTAAAAAAAAATGTATCGATGTTTTGGAAAAGACTTACTCAAAGCAGGGCCGGGTGCAGGTCTTTCCTCATTTCTTCTTCAGGTGTAGATGTGGCGGTGCTCTAGAAACTGAAGTGCCACCTACCGAGCCTGAATCTCCTTACACTGGTGGTCCTCAACCTTTTTTTGAAGACCACTGAACGGGGGAGGTGTGCATAACAAAACCCAATAAAGTGCAAATATCTAATTTGATTAATACATATATAATGTAAATGCAGTTACGTGGACAAGATGTTTTTCTATTAGGTTTTTAATTAATATTAAATTCAATTAATACATTTTTTTAATTATGTAAAGTGGCCCCTTATAGTCACGGGTGAACACACCACAGCACAGCACACAGTGGGACCAGAGTGAAATTCTTTCTTTGTATTTAACCCATTCACCATGTGAAGCAGTGGTGCCAGTGGCAGTCCTGGGATTCAAACCCACAACCTTTTGATCCCAAGGACACTCCCTAATCGCCAAGCCACCAGCTGATATAATGTATTGTGAGAGTAATGTAAATAAAATAAAAACAATTTAAAAACCAAGACGAAGAACAGCTGATTGAACCCTGTAGAATGGTCTTTATGTCTATTTCTTATTTGTGGCCAAAAAACTAGTCTAATCTGAGAATCTAGTTAAAATCAAGACCCATTTTTAACATACTTCATGCTGTGTGGCATTTGGTAAAATATAAGAAAAGGAATTTACAGCAGCAAAGAAGTAGGCAGTACAAAAGAAGGAAGTAGAAGCAGCATACCCGATAGAATAAAGTTATACAACACAACAGTAAAATATAAAAATATTGATATATTGACATATACAGTATATATATATATATATATTTATATCTGTGTGTGTGTGTGTGTGTGTGTGTTTGTGGAGTATCATGTTGCATATATTAACACTGTACAAGAAATATTGCACTTATTAGCCCTGAACCCAATTGCACTTACCAGTCCTTGGGTTGTGTGTGTGTGTTTGATTGTGTGTGTGGTCAGCTGTGAGATGTTGGTTGTGAAGCCTGACAGCAGCTGGAAGGAAAGACCTGTGGTATCTCTCTTTCACAAACAGTGGGTGCGGCAGCCTAGCACTGTAATCATCTGTAGAGTTGGTGTTAAAGGGACATTTTGTCTTAGTTTTGGAGACACGTTTTTTGGAGCAATGTTTTGGAGCAAAATATTGTAAAATATACACACAATGTTCCAATTCTTCGTAGCACAAAAAGGAATAAAAACGTACCACTCGTTTAATTTTTGTGAAATTGGAACATAGTTTTTAAAATGAACTGATCAGTGGTCCTCCCAAAAAAATTTATTGTAAGAACTGCTGATCACTGCAGTTTGGGATTTGTGTCAGTATAACCTTCTACATTTTAGCTGGACTAGTTTATTAATCAATTGCTAGGAAATAAATAAATTAAATGAAAGATGTAAATGATTTTAAAAGTGTGTCACATTTGCTTTAAATGATCAGATATAGTGAAATAGATTCAAATACACATTGAACAGCAGAATTGCAATATTACACGCTATAAAGGTAAGTGAATGGGTATTTTGCCATATTGTGTTTTTCAAGTATGTTACATTAATGATCATTGCGTGAATTCCGGATTGTTGCACCTTAAGCAAAACCCTAAATCCTAAAGACATGCTGGACAAAGCCACACTTCCTACTTTGTGGATGCACTTTGTTTCCCACAGAAACACTCCAAAATCTCGTGGAAAGCCTTCAAAAGAAGCGTGGAAGCTGTTATAGCTGCAAAGGGGGAGCGACTCCAGTGCATTGTTCTAGGTCCACTGCCTTTTTTCACTAAATATGCTGATACTGGGTGTAGTAATGCTTTTGTCATTATAGTGTATCAAGGGGATCTAGGAATGTTCTGGACCCAGTAAGTTACTTTTTCCATGTGTAGGGAACACCAGAGGACGCTGTTGAAAGAACAGAGTGGCCTCTGGGCTCCAGCTTGGAGATGCGCAGACAGTGAAGCTGCCACCAGAAAAATGAGAGATGAGTTTGGGAGAGGATCCCTCATGATCCCAAAACCTGGAAGAGCCACCGGGATTTCCTACTACACAAGACCAAATGCCTCTAAGGAGTTTACATAGGTCTGGAGAGTGAAGTGGAGGTGGGAACCCTGATGTTTCCTCTCTGTTAGCCTGGAGTTAAAACAGTTAAAAGTTCTGTTAGCATTAGCATCATGGTACCTTAGACTTGCAAGCAGTCTTCAGCATCACATTTTAACTAAGAATACTAACAAATGAACACCATATTTATTAGATATATAATGTGAGAACCTATGAGACCTTAGTTTGGATGTAGTCCATGTATGAACGTTACTTTAAAGGGTCCCTGACAAGCTAACTAACTTAGCTAGCCACTGCTACTGTAACTTAATGAAACTAATGTATTTAACAGTAAAATGTGTGATGCCAGATATCTCTGCAGCTCCGTTTTACCTTGTGTATTAGTTTAAAATACTGCAAACATCTTTTAGCCACTTACGTTTTAGCATGATCTGATGTTTGTTGGCAACAGTCATGCTAATATCTCGAATTGAAACCAATGCCAATAGAGGTTTAGCATAAACTTGGGCTGTGTTGTTTCGAATAAGTCAAGGTATTATTGACTTTATATTGAGTAAAGTTATTGTTTTCCATCTTTATGATGTTCTGTCATTTGCAGAATAACAACAGAAGGTAGATTACTACACCCAGTATCAACATATTTAGTGAAAAAGGCAGTGGTCCTAGAACGATGAATAGTGTGATACACTATATGGACAAAAGTATTGGGACGACTGACCATTCCACCCAAAGGGAATTTAATGACATTGCATTCAAATACATATATTTTAATATGGAGTTGGTCCCCCCTTTTGCAGCTATAACAGCTTCCACTTTTCTTGGAAGGCTTTCCTCAAAATTTTGGATTGTTTCTGTGGGAATTTGTGCCCATTCATTCTGTGGAGCATTTATGAGGTCAGGTACTGATGTTAGACGAGAAGGCTTGGCTCGCAATCTTCGTTCCAGTTCATCCCAAGCGTGCTGGATGGGGTTGATGTCAGGGCTCTGTGCGGCCAGTCAAGTTCTTCCACACCCAGCTCATCTAACTTTGTGGAGCTTGATTTGTGCACTGTGACACAGCCATGCTGGAGTAGAAAAGAATATACCGCAAGGTGGCAAGCAGCTGAGAGGGTTTAATGTTTCTTCTCAGAACTTGATTTCAGTCAAGATTTTTTCTACAACAAACTACAGTTATTCTCCCCATCTCCTGAAATTACAGAGAGAGGTTATTTTCTCTCCTGAATTTCCTGTGGGAACTGGTGATTAAGACTGTAATCAGTCCCTTTTAGTTTCCTTCCTTTGCTTTTAACTAGTTCATTTATGTTCAGATTTCACCTCTATTGCTCTTGTTTTTTTGTTGTCTTTCACTGAGGTAAACTGTTAACTGAAATGTTTTGTTTACTGTGTCAAGTGGCAACTTCAGAGCTGACTGCATATGATCTGTTTGATTTTGTCTTCTGGGTTGTCTGGTGTCTGTTAGGGTATTCCACGAATATTGGATTATCATGTATACAGTGGAGATCCAAGATTGTTTTATTCATTGCTTTATTGTCGTTAGCTGGATAGGTGACAGGTAAGATAAAAATATGCGCAGAGAATTTGAGACTGGATTTAATGTCTTTAAGGTCTTTATGTGCAATAATTCCCACCTTTTTGAGAACCTTTGAGAAAACCTTTTATGAAATGTGTGTATGTGTGTTATATACTGTTGGTTTGTGTTCTTGAATGTCTCTTGTTGAAATCATAACATGACTTTTAAAAAGGTTTTAAAAAAAGGTTCTGTTTATAAATGTTTATAATTATTTAAATGTTTACATAGTAATTGGATATCAGCATCTACCCACTTTTCTCATATTTGCATATTGGTGCACCCTTAGAGTAAAAATATACAGTGTTGTTTTGGGGAACTGAGTTGAAGTTGACAGGATCCACAAAAACACATTCTGTCATAGTTTAGATGTGACAAGCAGAAATTGTACAAAATGTTCTTAGTTGTTTTTTTTTTTTTTTAATCTTTGTTACGCTCCTGAAGACAGAGGTGTAGATGCATCGAGCACAGTATGAAGAAAGCAGGCAGGCCCTTGGTGACAAAGGCAGCGACTGGTGGAGGAAAAGCAGAAGGCATAACATCGGGGCTGACCACAGGAAAAACTTCTACAAAGAGTTGCAACACGCTGGCTAAGGTACAGGTCACATATCGTCTCCTGCTTAAGCTTTGACCTCCCTTTGTTCTTTTTTTGTTCTTGTTTTAGTAAAGTTCATAATGTTTTTTGAAAGATGTTCATGACCTAAACATGATAGGGCTGTTGTGATCGCAAGGTGTTGGTGCCAGAAATGTCAACCTATTGCACAAAGTAGCATCACTGACCAACGTTAACACCCTATGAATAACTAATAAACTGTGCTCGCATACAAAAATTTCAACATTAAACTGTCCTCCCGTGATTTAAATCTACAACTGAAACCTTGTTTATAATTATTTCATGTGACTAATATCTGGATTGTATCCTGATCATATTTTTAGCCACAGCATTTACATTTGCTAGTCATCACATCATGTTACAGTACTGGAGACGTTTTGGCTAATGAATGTGTCTTGATGAGATGGAAGCATTTACATTTCTATAAGAGGGCTCCGGCATGTCTCAGACAACCCCCTTAGACCACCCCCTGAAGTGGTTTGACTGATCAGATTTAAATCTATTTTAAATGTGTCTTATCCAGATGTAATCCTGATACTCAAGACATATGAAGTGATCAGGTGTAAATAGGGTCTTAGCTGATTCATTCTTGTCTGACAGGTCAGAAGCAATGATGATCTTCTAGCTGCTATGTCTGGAAGCATAGCTGGGAACAGCAGCAGTGTTTCCAGAGGCAGGAGAGGCACTGGAACAGGCACCAGTAACTCTGAGAGCAAGGCCAAGAACACCTCAGGTACCAGTTTTCTGTCTGCATTTTTCTAACCATTGCTTTGGTGAAGGTAAAGCTCATTAGTAATATGAATTTGCTGAATCACTTTCTGAAACCACCCATTTGTAATACACTGCAATTAGGACTGACATGATAACAATGACAAATATTGCCTGCAATTTTCACTTTAACACTGTAGTCACTTTAACACTGTAAGGTGCAAGAACCAGTGTTCCAGCAGTTAACAAATCAGTTGACAAAGAGGTTATGCAGTTAAGATACTATCTTTAGGGTAAAGTGATGGGGCAGTCATTGTGTGATACCAGTGTTCATTGTACAGAGGGGATTATGGGGATAAGATGAGAGATGTCAGGCAGAGCTTTGAAATGCAGGTCCTAATTTTCAAAACATTCTTCCTGATGGCAGAAGGGGAAAGAAGCTTTGTGAGGGGTGATCCTTCACAATATTGGAGGCTCTGCATACACAGTATCTCTGAGAGATGTCCTGAAGGGGGAGGAGGGAGACCCCAATGATCTTTTCAGCTATCCTCACTATGCTCTGTGGGGACATGTTCTCCTGTGCTTTGCTTTTCCCTAACCACACAGTGGTGTAGCTGGTGAGGACGCTCTCAGGAGTTCCTCTGTAGAAGGTGGTATGGATGGGTGATAGGATCTGGCTCTCTTCAGATTCTGCAGGAAGTGCAAGCATTGTTGTGCCTTCTTTACAACAGAGCTAGTGTCAATGGACCAGGTGAGGTTGTGCCACTGATTCTCTCCACCTCAGAGCCATTGTTGAGCAGGAGATCGTGGTCAGCCTGTTTTCTCTGGAAGTCGACCACAACAATGACCTTTGTTTTGTCTATATTAAGGGACAGACCGTTGTTGTGGTACCAGCTGACCAGTTGTTCCACCTCGTCTCTACATGGTGTTTCATTGTTTTTCCTGATGAGAGCCACTACATTCATGTCATCATACTTTGCAATGAGGTTGGATTTAGACTAAGCAGTACACTCATGGGTGAGCAGCATGAACAACAGTGGGCTGAGCACACAGCCTGGAGGGGCACCTGTCTTCAGCAGAGTGGTGCCTGAGGTTTTACTGACTCTGATCTCTCAGTCAGGAAATCCAGTTACAGTTTGGGATGTTTAGGCTCAACAGAAAGAGTTTTCTCACCAGCTGTTGGGGGATGATATCATTGAACACTGAGCTACAGTCGACTACAGGGTGCGTAGTATCACAGAAGTGTTGGTAATTTTTCTGTGAATACTGACATTTTGCTGTCCTGATGGTCTTTGAAAGCTGAGCTCTAGCCGATCTGAGAAGCCCAGCATCATCTGACCGGAAGGCATTGTCTCTTGCCTTGCCTCGTCCTTAGTTGTTAGCTGAGGCTTCTGGTTGGTACATGTGGTTGCAGTCTTCACCACAGGAACGTCGTCAATGCACTCCTCTGTGTAACCAGTCGCAGAGTCTGGGTATTCCTCCAGGTCCAGGTATTCCTCCTGGTCATAGGCTGTTGCGTTCCCTGAACATATTCCAATCTGTGGTCTCAGAGAAGTCCTGCAGGGCTACGGTGGCTCCCTATGGCCAGACCTTCTGCCTCAGGCAACTGGGTCAGGTGATACTGCAGTGGACCTTAGTTCGCCCAGGGATATCCTGGCTACGTATCTCCTCTGTTCGCAGTGTCAGCATTAGCCTACTGCAGCTGTTTTTGATCCCAAAAAAATAAAAGGATTTCACGACTATATTGAATACGGGCTCATGTGCAAACCTTGTATTGTATTTTACCATCTTTGCAACATAAATGAACACAAATTATCACCTATTGTCGGAGCCTTAGAGATCACTGCATCCATCTGTGTCACCGTATTTTGCCCAGTGCAGCAGCTGTGTTGGTTTTGTTTTATATTACAGAGGTGAAATATTTAAAATCAAATCAACTTGTAATTGTCATATTTCTCCAAGTTCAATGATTAAATCATTATTTATAACAGTGGTTATTACAGCAAAACTATGAGTGTTGTAGATTTCTGTTGGGGTATTAAAAAAACGCTAAATGATGTCTAAAATAAATGGCTAAACTGAATGTCAAAATAATCAATAGACAGTCCTAGATTGTGTGTTTGTGTTTAAGATTTTTTTCTTGTATTGTAAGCTTATACATTGCAATGTTGTAATATGTTTTGTGTGGGGCTGATTTTGTACCTTTTTCCTTTTCTGTTTCATTTGAAGGCTCTTCTGCTAAACGTGCATCATCAGCAACCTCTAAAGATCCGAGCTCTTGTCGTGATCGTTTGCGCAGCTCCAAGACCTCTAGCAACAAAAAGCTGTCTGGTACAGATGGGTCTCTAAGAAAGCAATGTTGTGGTCAGACCCAGGCCTTAGACTCAGAGGGTCGCACAAACAGATCCAAATCTGAGAGGCATGGTGACAAGTTGGCCCTGGAGACCAAAATGAAGGACCTCTTAGGTCTTGCTAAGGACAAAGACTTGGAAATCCTGCAGCTACGGGTTGAGCTGCGAAATATGAGGATCCAGCTAGGACTGCCTGAGGTAAAGCAAAGATCCTTAAATCTGGCCCCTCATCTCCTAGAGCTACAAATAGTACTTAAATGAATATATGTCTGTGTAGAATATAGATCTGTGAAGTAACTGTAGATAAAACTAGACTAACCTTCCATTCCTTTTCTTAGCCTAATGATACAAATACATACACACGGTTCTCCAGACACAATGGCCTAGCAACACGCAACCTAAAAATTACTACATCTGTAAACAGTAATTTTCCGGTAGTCTGTAGAGCAATATTTCCTAGCTGAAAGTGTCTCTGGCGTTTATTTGTGTTGAAAAAAGGTGTAATCTCTGTAAAAGTGGGGCCATTTTCTTTATAACAATTCTTTTGGCTAGGCTTACAGCCAAGTTTGTTTTAGAGATTCCCTAGTGGTTTTATGACTGTGCATTCAGAAGATTGTACTAACATTAATAAATGGAAGCACAAAAACAATAAACAATCATAAACTAAAAAAATTATTAGGTTGAGCCATGCAGTATTATACTAGAGTTTATTTGATAAACATATTACCCTATGAGATAAAGGCAAAGCAGAAATCTGTGCAGACAGATGAGTTTAAACTGCTTCCTTAGTTCTTCATGTTCCTATCAGTATCTATCCAGGTGTAAGCTTGTCCTCCTTTTCTGACAAGTCATTTTTGTCATTTCAGTAGTCAGTTTCAAGTGACATATAATATTCTGTGTCGTACTAGCTTTCTGCCTTCCTTATGTATTCACCACCTAATGAAAAAAACAGCATTTCAAAGCAGCTCACCACCCACAATCCACCTCAGAGCACTTGAAAGAACTTTTCTTTTAAAAAACATACAAGATGCTTCAGAAGGGAGTGTTCCTCATCTTTTAAACCAGAAAATCTTAGCAATCTGTAGCACCACTACACAGGACTCTAAACTCTAAGACAATAAGTACTCATACATGTTATGAGCCTGTATAAGGTCAGTTGGAGAGTTAGGCAATTATTTATTGACAGGGAATAAAATAGGTGTCTAATTAACAAATTTATTGTGATGACACCAGGAGGAAGAGGAGGAAAGGAGGCCACCAGAGCGTGAGACAACTGCAACAATCACTGCAGCAGATGTAGAGTCCAAACTGCTTCTCCTGCAAGAACAGAATCAGTCCATTTGTGAAGAACTCAGCTTCCTCAAGAACGAGAACCGCATGCTCAAAGACCGCCTCAATGCCCTTGGCTTTTCTTTGGAGCAGAGATTAGATGGGTCTGAGAAACTGTTTGGCTATTCTTCTATCAGCCCTGAACCCTCATCCTCACCAGCTGCTGGAGGGCAAGGAGACTGCGGCACTGCCTTGGCATCATCAGCGGAATGTTCTGCACCAGGTTCCATGGAAGACCTTTTGACCAGTGGTCAACGGAGTGGCTCGACAGACAATCTGGATAGTGAATCCAGTGAGGTGTACCAGGCAGTCACCTCCAGCGATGACGCCCTGGAGGCCCGCTCTGGTTGCGGTTCTTCATGTTCTTCTGAGTCTGAGGGTGGAGATCCTGCAAGTCGTGAGCACTCCCATAACAGCAGCAGTAGCAACAATGTTGAGCTGTCTGTGGCCTGCCTGACGGAGCGCATTCATCAGATGGAGGAGAACCAGCACAGTACATCTGAGGAGCTGCAGGCCACACTTCAAGAGCTTGCTGATCTGCAGCAGATTACACAGGAATTAAATGGTGAAAATGAAAGATTAGGTGAGGAGAAGGTGCTGCTCATGGATTCCCTTTGCCAGCAGAGTGATAAGCTGGAGCACTGCAGCCGGCAGATTGAATATTTCCGATCACTACTGGATGAGCATGGTGTGGCCTACACTGTGGATGAGGACATTAAGAGTGGCCGCTACTTGGAGCTAGAGCAGCGTTACAGGGAACTGGCTGAAAATGCACGATTTGATCGTGAGCAGCTTCTGGGCGTGCAGCAACACTTGAGCAACACATTGAAGATGGCTGAGCAGGACAATGCAGAAGCACAAGACCTGATTGCTGCTCTGAAAGAACGTAACCACCACATGGAGAGAATGGTGGAGACTGAGCGCCAGGAGAGGACTTGCATGGCTGCTGTGCTGGAGGATTGCAGAGAAACCGTGGGCAACAATCAGGCTGAGCTAAACCGCTGTAGGGTCTTACTGGAGCAGGAGAGGCAAAAGGTGGCTGAGCTCTACTCTATCCATAACGTTGGAGATAAGAGCAATATCCGGCAGCTTCTGGAGAGAGTCAGGTTGGATAAGGAGGATGCTGAAGACAAAGCCACCAAGCTGCAAGATGAACTGGGGCATGCACGTACAGAGGTGGGCCGCCTTCAGGACACCCTCAAAAAGGTAACAATTTGCAGAGTTGTTTGTATATATGTTGTTTATCAAGTATTTTAATGTATATCTAGTGGTCTTGAGTGATAATACTATTTTGCAGCTGTATTTTATGTAAAATCGCTTTTTGATGAAATCCAATATGGTGGATATTGACAGCACCTGGTGTGCTGAACTTGGCTTCACCCAAGGAATGCAATGATACCACATTTCTGAAAACTGGACGTATGGTTTAATAGTTATATGCTCTAATGCACCTCCAGCTTTGACCCACTGGTGCTGCCAGAGTGCTCAAGGTGCAGATATGAAGCTTGGGGAAAAGAATTGGGACCTGTTCCCAGTCAATGTGCCATTTTTCAAAACTTTTTATCAAATGGTCCTAAGGGCTGCTAGCCAGAAGTAGAAGAAAAATAAGATGATGATGATAACGAAAAAGGTAGAAACATGATGGGTGCACTCACACCTTCGGTGCTTGGCCCCCAGTTATCGTTAAATAGTGTTATAGTCAGATTTTGTACCTTTGTGTACTGAAAATGTTCACATTAACACTAGTGTTGTCTTGTAAGCCTCAAGGTTGCTCATGGCTTACTTGCTTTTTTATGCTCTAAGCCATTTTTTAGCATCTGTGTTTAGGTATCAAAAAAATGTGAGGGGGGGTGTTGCGCTATTAATGAATTTTACCATACTGTCATCTACCATCAGTTCCTCGTGTTTTCTTGGAGACAGATGAGGTACTGGAGCCCTATAAGAAAGCCGATTGATGTAGCTGGAGAATTGGGCATTCTCTTGGGCTGCTCATTAAAGATACAAACTAAAATCCACCAATTGTGACTTCTGGCAACTGTTAATGATAAACAAGAGCCGCTCAGTAGAAGAAATTGCAAAGGAGGTCTTTTTTCCTGTTTCTTGCAGTTGACCCCAGAAAATGATTGAAGTTATTAGACGTGCAGTTTAGAGTATCTAACGTAGTTAGCACTTTTGCATTAATTATCTTAGTGTGTATGCAGGGCCTAATGTTACTAATACATTCCCCTACTGTTTTGATATTTGTAGTTGGATGGTGAGTACAGGAACTTCCAGAGTGAGGTTCAGAAGGAGTTGGAGGAGCAGAAGAGAACTCTGGAAAAGCAGCGAGAGGATATGCAGGAAAAAGAAACAGAGATTGCGGACATTAAAGAGACCATCTTTGAGCTTGAAGATGAAGTGGAGCAGCACAGAGCTGTGAAACTGCATGACAATCTCATCATCAGTGACCTTGAAAGTGAGTCAGAGAGATAGGGAGAGAGAGAGAGAGAGAGTTTTTCTTGATGCAGTGCCTCAGTTTTGGTCATAATGCTGTTCTGTAATTTCCAGTAACCATTAGGCAAACATATATGGAAGCTGATTGCACTGAATTGGTCTTGTCTAATAAATCTTTATTTTATCTCACTGTTTAAGAAATTATTAACTATAGGTAGTAGAGAAACAGTTTAATAATAGCATGTAGGGGCACAGTGAAACAGTTTGTCTTGATTTAGCCATTTAACAGTTCCAACGACGTGCAGAATGTAATTTTTAAACAAGCAGAAAAACAAGCAGGAACTCACACTGATGTTCCAGTATGTTAGGTACACATATCTTGTGCCAATCTTGTGGCAGAAAATAAATTTCTTAAACAATCAGTACTTGGCTGCTTATCAACCTATCAATACATGTATAATACAGATATTAACAGATGTTTTGATGTTGGAATCATGCCAGTATTTCAAAATTGTAGGAAGAGAATAAAACTTAAGAAGAACAACAGTGTGATTTCTTCTGCCATCACACTAATAAAACTTAAAAAGAATAGCAGTGTTTGCTGACTCTCACCAGAAAACGAGCCCACAATGCATAATCTGCTCTTTTTCTGACACTGAACTTGCTGTATAAACTCCTCACTTTATTCACACCTCCTTCCCTCTTTACCTCTTTCCTTCTTTCTTTGTTTTACAGTCACTTGCTCTTATTCACTCATTCATTATGCATCCATTTTCAGATTCCATGAAAAAACTGCAGGACCAGAAGCATGACATGGAGAGAGAGATGAAGATACTACACCGCAGGCTCAGAGTGAGTGGGGCTTCATGACTACTTTTTATGCTGATCAGTTCCATCTTTGCTTCTTTAAATTGAATACAAGATAAATGTAAAATATTTAAATGTTATTGCCATAGGTTCCTAAAATACTGATGTCAAAGAAGACAGAACTACTTTTGGGCTTCATTTCCATAGTGCTTATTCTTGTTTTCTGTAAGATAATGCTTCATAGATTACCCAGAGTGGTATTTACAAAAAGAAAAAAAAACGTGTCAGTCTGATATTGCAATTATACTTACAACTGTAATTTGATTCACTGTTTTTGCTTGTTCATGAGTAGTCGCACTGTAATGCTACAGACAGAAACCGTAAGTAGTGTGGAAAAGAACTGCACTATGGCTGAAACAGTTATGTAACAAGGGATAAAAATTGTTGGCAAATATTTTTGTCAGTTTTCAAAGCAACTATTCATGACCTGACGGTTGTACCTATGTGAGAACATAGTGGAAGAAAAAGAGCAGCTAGCTTGAAAAAGAAACAAAGCAAAAAAAAGAAGCCTGGGAACATTTTTAAAACTCAGAGTGAAGTAGTCGTACGCAACAAATGCAAGTGACTTTCCTTGCCTTTGACTAAACAAAATGTTGTGTTTGACTAAAGGAAAAAAATCAAGTGTCAATTCTGAAGCAACAGCTCCTGACAAAAAATGTTGAACTTCTTAATGATTGCCCTAACTGTTGATTTGGACATTTTAAATCAGGCAGCTATTTTCTTGTATCGATTCCCTGATTAGGGCAGTTCAAAGATGAATGACTAAGGGAAGTTAGTAATTTTGTTACATTTGCATAGAAACATACCTTACAGTTTTTTAGTTGTGATTTTGATGGGTGCCAGTAATTGTGACATTGGTGATTTATTAAATTATTTTTTTAATGTTTTATTCTCAGGCTATGCATATTTCAAATTAAGGGGGGGTTAGTTGCATTTTCAATAAAATGTTTCAATATAAAGATCATGCAACATTACCTGTAAACAGAGCACTTCCATCTGGCCTCTCAACAGTTGTCTCACCGAGTGAATAAAACCTACTGTCAGTGAGATCAGTGCTTGCATGAAGAAGCTTTAAGGCTATTTTATACTTTATCTTAAAATCAGATACATGTGCTGAAGATGGTCTCCTCATTTATCCTATAGTGTTTACACATTTTGATTTCTTATTGATTAAGTCCTCAGTAATTAAATCTCTGCAACCACAAGATACACAGTCCATATAAACACTGGATGCAGCGAACCACAACGTGATGTCAGGACCTGCCCCCTAGTGGCTATATGCTTTTAATGTAGAGTTGGTTTCTCTTTACGAAGCTACTTGATCCCTTTTCACACAAAGAGCCTGGTATATTACCAGAATGTGTTTACTGTACTGATGAGAAACTCTGCATTATTTAGAATTGTAACTTTGCTCATTGCCATGAAAGTACCATTAAGTGAAACCCATTCTCACCAAATCTAAATTAATGTGTGTTGCGACTGGTTAATCAGATATACACCTGAGGATGATGGAGATTAATATAATTTTATTCCGTAATATTCTACGTTTAATTTCCATGACTGGCCATGTACTCTGATTAGCCACATTATCAAAACCACTGAAATGTCAAGTCAGTCACATTGATTATCTTATCACGATGCAACCTGTGATTTTCTTATGAAATGTCTTGTGTTTGTGGGTACCTTAAGGAGGAGTCAGCTGAGTGGCGGCAGTTTCAAGCTGATTTGCAGACGGCTGTGGTCATTGCTAATGACATCAAGTCTGAAGCTCAGGAGGAGATAGGTGACCTGCAACGGCGGTTGCAAGAGGCCCAAGACAAGAATGAGAAACTCGGCAAAGAGCTTGATGAGGTTAAAAACCACAAGTAAGAAGTTAATTCTCAGCAAATGAAAGCAGATGTGTCATTATTTGTGTAGTGATCTCAATATATTATACTTTATGTATTGTGGTAAACCAGACACAAATCTACTCAGTGGTGCATGTGTAGAAAAATGGAATTGTTTAATGTTTACAGGTACAAACCTACCAATGTGATTCTAGTAATATGATTAGAGCTCTGCTGCCAGATAACTTGTCAATTAGTGGTCACTAAATTATTGTTTTCAGTGTTTTCTAGTAGTTTACAAGCTTAGAACTGCCTGCTAATTTCACATGGTAGTAGTTTGGGATTTGCAGTGCTGTGTAGCAGTGGTGTACATTCACTTTTACATACTGTTGTTCAGATTTGAACACATAGTTTTGATAAGTTACGTCGGAGGGACAAATCAGCTTGATTGAGTTAGAGTATGATCTGTTTCTGTGGGTCAGAGTCTGTGACAGCAGCTTCTGTTTGAGTCTGTGAGTCATTGGTTGGGGGGTGGAGCGCACATGCAGGAGGTCATTGGTGACTGATCTGGTCTAGAGAACAGCAGAGCAGGGGACCCCAGTGATTTTCGGTCTGGTCTGAGGTGAAGGTGAGCCAGAAACGCGGATGATGATGATTGATATAGCTGAATGGATGTTCAGCAGTTCCTCTTTGGAGAAAACAGATGGAACATGTAGAAAGCAGTGTTAGTTCTATTTGAGTTTACAGTGTACAACATATAAATGTAAAGGATGCAAAATGTGGTTCTGGTAGGCCTAGCTAGAAAGGACAGCCAAGATGCATCACACCGCCACTGTTAATAAACATGAGTGATCATGTGAAAGTGGTGGGACGGCAGCACCAGCATCCCAGTTTGCTTCAGAGCTCTATGTCCATGATCTCCCAGACCTGTCATCTAACAGGGGAAAAAATAATTACGGAAAGCCTGACTAAACAAGCAGCTTTTGGACTGGAAAAGAGCAGTATTATCTCGATTAAAATTAGGTCATAATGTGGGTCTAATATTAACCTAGATAGAAAACCTTTGGATACTCTGCAGATTCTAGGCTAATTATGTTTTCAACTATCCCAGCACTGCTTGTGACACCACTGAAGTACCCTTGAGCAAGGTACCGTCCCCACACACTGCCCCCCCGGGCGCCCCTCGAATTGGTGAATGGGTTTAATGCAGAGAAGGAATTTCATACTGTTCACACCACGTGCTGTGGGGCCATTTTGCTTTAGCCTGTAATATTTCAATTTGCCTTTTATCCAGTATGATGTATCCAGGTCATATTTTTAGAAGCCCATACTTACCAATGAACTGTATAGGCAAATACAGACTTTATATTAACAAGCAATTTCCATAGTTAAGTTCTGTAGGAGCTTTTACTGTAACTTTGTATGTTGAAAACAAAGTTCTTCAAAGCACAGATGGCTGTGCCATTCTAGGAAAATTTAAAAGACTCATGTTACAATAGCACAAAGGGTAATGACCATACAACTAGAATTTACCTTTCAAACAAAAGTACTGTACTTTTCAAAGGTGACAAAATGTCAGATCTATTTACCTGTGTATGTTTTAAATCTTGCAGACAGGACGATGAGCGTGGACGTGCGTATAACTACATGAATGCTGTGGAGCGGGACCTGGCTGCGTTGAGGCAAGGCTTGGGGCTAAGTCAACGTTCATCCAGCACATCTGAGCCCTCACCTACAGTCAAAACTCTTATCAAGAGCTTTGACAGTGCCTCTCAAGGTTGCACACACTACACACATGTATTACTCTTTCTAATTTAGACAGAATATGTCATAGTTTGAGGCTTCATTCACTCTTAAGACTTAAATCCATTGACCATTTGCATTTCCTCTAAATTATAGCTATCTTGTATTCAAAAAGATGTTCTTATTGTAGCTGCTTAATTCTGAAGCTGCTTCTTTATGTTTCTTGGTCTAATTGCAGGTCCAGGAGTAAATGCCTCAGCAGCTGCGGCTGTTGCGGCTGTCGCTGCTGCAGCTGTTGCAACCACAGTTGCTGCTACATCCTTATCACGTAACCCTCTCAGTCCCAGTCCTCTGAAGACTCCTCCAGCAGCTGCTGTATCACCTATACAGGTAACCCAGCTATACAGTTACAGCAGACAGTTGTATCTCATAAGGAGAGGCATTATTTGTTGTGTCGTCCCCTGTGACAAGCACTTCCTTCTCATGCTAATGGTCTTGAGTATCACCATGCCCTCGTCACTTTTGTCAAAAAAAAAAAATAATTTAAGGCTGAAAGTCCAAACAGATTGTGTAATTGTATTTTAAGACTTTTGTCAAAGCTTTTAAACCTACTGCAGGCGTAGCCCATGCTGGGCTTAAGAAAATGTAGAATTGGAGCTCTCTGTGTGGTACTGTTCTCTATCACTACATAAAGTAAATGTGTGACTGCTTTTATTGTTACTAGGCCTGGGTGATACCCCCTGTTTTCATACCTTCTAATTATTTCCAAATGTTAGCACAGTTGGCTTGCATTGCACCATTTTCGATAAGCGATTCAGTAAATGTCAAACAGTCTAACAATAGTCACTATCTAGCAAATGTTAAACATGTTGCTAACACCTGAAACAACTCAAATGTTCTAGACATGAGTCTTGCTTTTTGAACTGGATTAAAAGATGCCAACTTCTCTACTACAGCTTCATTTTAAATGGTATCTGCTTCAGCTGTATCAGGCAGCTAATGTGGCGGAGTAAAGCTAGTTTGAATGAAAAGATTCCATCTTTGTTAATCGCCATGAATGAAATGAAAAGATTCCATCTTAGTTAATCGCCATTTATTCTCTAGTTTTCTAATGTTTTGCTTTAAAGCATGTGTTTGATCATTATACCAATGAGCGAGCTTTTTTCTGTCTGACTTTTTTACATCTTGGAGGTGCAGCATTTTCTAATGTGGATCGAAGAGAGTTCTCTAAGCCTTCAGTTGGGTTATCTAAGTCTTCTGGAGCAGATGGAGATCCAACTGGGTTGATAAATCTGATAGGTTTTCAATAAAACTAAGAGTTGTGGCAGGTGTGCGACTAAGATGAGGGGATGTGCTTGCATTATGATTAAGAGTAATAAGGTAGTGATCTGAGATATCAAGTGATATTCCTTCTGTTTGTAAAGATCCACTTTGTGATTGTTCACAGAGGCATTCCATCACAGGCGCTCTGTCTGCTGCAAAGCCCCTCTCGTCCCGTACAGAAAAAAGACCCAGCTATGCTGACATCAGCATGCCAGGTATGTCCACAGCTTCTCTTCATTAGTTACTCCCAAACCCAAATAACTATGCATCTCCTACAGCCTCCGTCAGTCCAAAAACACACAGTTATACATAGTATTTGCTCGACACTCAGCACACCCTTGCATTTGTCATCGATTGCTGTTGTTATTCAAGCTGTGTCCAAATAAAGTTAATGTTGCGTTTATGTTTATTTGTTGAACTGTCTACAACATTTTAAGTTTAGATATTACTTGTTTGTGTTACCTTTGCTCTACAGGTGAGCATCTGCTTCAAGCAGCCAGTGTAAGTCGTCCTTCATCTGCTCTCCAAAGAGTCTCCAATTTGGACTCAGGTTTGCAAACACCAGACTACCAATAATCATATATGTTTACAAAATGATTATGCACAGATTGAATGTTGTCTATAAGTAAATCAAGCTAGATAACTGTAAAAGGAGAGACTAGTGCTTTTTTCCTTGTGACACACAGTCCCTAGAAGGAGCAGTGAGGAAGTGAAGAGGGATATGAATGTTTCAGATGGCAATCACAGCCCCTCTCTGATGGCCATGAGTTCTGCAGTTTCTTCTCTTTCCCTGTCCTCCTCATCCCCAACAGCCTCTGTCACTCCTACAGCAAGGAGTCACCTACGGTACCTACACTACTCTAACTCACAATTGCTTATGTTATTCAAGCTTTATTAATATGAATTATGTTTCTTTTATTTTTATCTACATAACAAACATTACGATTGTTTTTATAAGGTAGATTGGTTAGAATGGTTTTCTCAAGTATCCAAAAAAAGTTATAATACACTCATCCAAATCTTATAACAGGTGGTACATAGAAAACAATTTATTTTTAAAAAGCATTCCAGAATATCATTGGTACCACATAATGTTGTTCTAGCTAGAATATGCTGTTAAAGCAGATGAAGAATTATTTATATGCCTTCAAATTGAATAATATATCTGGGAAAATATATACTTGCTTACCCTGGCGATGGAGAGGGTGAATATTTAAGTTTTTTAGGTGAAGGTGATCCTCTGTGTATCTTTATGTATTTTTATAATTTTTTTTTCTGAACTGCTGCTATCATCTTTCACTTGGAAGCTATAAGTTGCATTAAGTAAATACAGCTGGAAAAATGTATTTTGTAGGCATCTTCATTTCAGGCTTCAAAATAACAAATATTTTGAAGAGAATGTTTTTTATACCCATTGTAAAATCTGTTACATGACAAACGTGACTGAGTAAAGGCTGAGGAAGAACCTTGAGGCAGCATTAATCTAACGTTTAATATAGACTTTTTGTTTTCTGAGTCATGAATTCTAATGTCTTTATTTGAGATACCAGTACTTTCAGTACTTTTATTTGTGTGTATTTTGGTGTATTCTTTGCCTGTGTATTGTAGGTCAAAGCATATGCCCAAAAAAGGGCGGAAGTATAGAGAGCAACCTTTAATTTATGCTCATCTTTTAATCTTGAATCCATTATGATTGTTAACCGAAATAACAGTTTTACCTTTTTCAGAGAAGAGAGGAAGGACCCCCTGTCAGCGTTGGCCCGAGAGTATGGTGGCTCAAAGAGAAATGCGCTGCTCAAATGGTGTCAGAAAAAGACAAAAGGTTATCAGGTACAGGCTTGTAACTTAATGTTTTAAATTGCTTTAAAGTGACAAAACATGGTGTTCACAATACTCTTCGTTGAACTAGGCAATGATAGCTACTGTCCATATCATGATATCACCGGTAATATAACCACACATAAGATACTTTTATTTCTGTAACTCTTGTTTCATAAACTCACAGGTTATTAAACTTAGTTTATGCTCTCATATATCTGACTGTGGTCTGTTACATTTCATTTCATGTCACTGATGTAGTTTTTTATTTAACAATTTATTAAATAGAAGGCCATTTAAACTGTTATCACTGTATCACAAATTACTGATGTCCATAAATTACATAATTACTTACTTGCAGTGATGTTTGTCCCTGTTTAGATACACTGATATCAAAGTTTTAAGAGTCAGTGACATCACTATATAAGTAGTACTACATAAGCATAATGGAGTGAAAAATCTGATCAAAACCATAAAATATTCTCACTGTTTGATACTGTTTTCCCAACAGTGGGTAAAAAATTGTCCAGGCATAATTATTGTTGTTTGTTCTAAATGCATCTTGAGGATGATAGTATGAAACAGGTACTCTCTAATATTGAATGTAATGTAGCAAGTACTCTTTACTTCATGTGGAGCCAGGTTAAATAAAGTGAGTTTTAACAGGGATCAAATTCATTCAAAAATGTGCAAATTTCTGCCTATTTATTGTAACATGTGAAATTGATTTACAGAACATTGACATAACCAACTTCAGCAGCAGCTGGAACGATGGACTGGCCTTCTGTGCTGTCCTTCACACGTACCTGCCTGCTCACATCCCATATCAGGAACTAACTAGCATGGACAAGGCAAGCACTGCTATAATACTGTAATATTATTAGTACTTTAATAAAAGTATAGTAAATTTTATATCTAATAATGGAAAAGTATGTCTAATAATGTATCTTGAAAAATTAGAATATACTGCAGAAGGAAACAATTTGATCACATTCTGCCGAATTGTTTTTGTTTTTAGAGACGCAACTTCACTTTGGCCTTCCAGGCAGCTGAAAGTGTAGGAATTAAATCCACTTTGGTAAGAAACTATTGGCTGATATACATTTGCATGAAGTAAAACAGAACATGGATATAAACATTTTGATACATAGTTTATTAAGAAATTTAATTCTTGAATGTTCTTATATTCTTGAAACCTTTTAAACAAAATGTAATGTCTGACAAACAGAATCTTATCAAACACACAACATTTTTTTTTTTATTCAGTATAATTAAAAAGTGAAGTTATGCAACATGTAAATCACCCATGTGAAAAAACTGAGCCACATTAAATTGAAAACAATAACTACAACCGTTTTATAGTTGATAGCCTGTAGTTCTTTGGATGTGCTCCTGGAATCTTTTGTGTCTTCCTGGATGATTTGCCTTTGTGTCCTTGGCAACGTGTTGGAAGGCAGATACTCTTGGGAAGATGTACCTCTGTTCTTAGGGTTCTCAGTTTTTATATAATAGCTTTCATTGTAATTTGGTGAGGTCCTAGAACCTAAACAATGGTTTTGTAACCCTTTCCAGATTGTTATGTTTCAGAAGGTTTTTCTCCTCCTCTTTTATGGATTTTCCATGAATGATGGTCTAGTGTACTAATAAACCACACTAGGCCAAGGGTGTGGAACTCCAGTCCTGGAGGGCCGTGGTCCAGCCTGTTTTGGTGATTTCCCTGCTCAGAAACACCTGGTTCACCTCGCCAGTTAAATGTCAGGTTTAGTGAATGTGTTTGAGGAGGAGAACCATCAAACGGTGCTGGACACCGGCCCTCCAGGACTGGAGTTTGACACCCCTGCACTAGGCCAACTAAATTACTATGATGGTAAACTTCATTATGATGGTTTTGATAGTTAACATTCAACATGGCTGACTGCATTCAGGGAAAATTAAGTAACTAAAGGGGCAGTTATTTTTTTTGAATGGGTGTTTCATGTTGTGGAGAACTTAATCTTTTATTAAACAAATTCATTTGTTTATTTAAAGATCTGAAACCGTTCATTGTGTCAGATATGCAATACTAAAGGAAATCAGTAAGGGGTTTAAGAATGCCCTTACCCGTGATAAAAGCACTATAACACATTACTTCTTGCAGCTTTATTGCTTTAGAAAATGTAATTGATGAAAATAATTTATATAACTATGTTTGTAAAAAGATATCTTACTTGTGGAGACATGACAGCCTTGTCATTTTTGTGCAGATAACGTGGAAAAAGTCAAAGAGCTATTTATAAAATTATTTGTGAAATATTCCCATGCTTTTCTTGAAAGTGAGGTTACATACACATTTGCCAAAAGACTGAAAGTTCAACTTATTCTGAGTTGAGTCATGGGGGTTATTATTAGAGAGACTGTTTTGGCACTGTGTAAGAACATTGAATGTCAGTTTGATTTAATTATTTTAACAGAGTTCCAGCCAAGTTCAGAGAAGTGTATTCTTGCACATATTTTGTCATTATGTTTGATACTTAATTCACTTTTTCCATGCACTTGGGAAACTAGACAACATAAAGCACTCTTTTTAACGGTCTTCTTTACTGCTCAGTCACAAGTGCATATGAGTATCTGCGATAGTGTGTGCATGTAATTTACAACAGCTTTGAATATGGCTTAGACAATCAGATTTTTCCTGAAGGAGTTAAAAAATTACTTGTAGAAGACAACTACATATTAAATAATTCTTTGGTGTCACTTATGAGCTTTAAATGTCCACGTTTAGAACTGCGATAAAATGTGAACCTATAACATTGCCAGTTTCATACTAATATAACATTTAGCCGCTTAGTAAATCTAGTTATTTGTGATGCTGGTTTTGGTCATTTTTTTGCTTTTGCTTAGGTTTGAGTGATGTCTTGTAATGTATTTTTTTTCTCATTCTGTTTGTGTGTAACCTCATTGTAATTTTGTTAAGATCCACTCTCTGTAGTGGCATTTATAACTTTGCCTCCCCTGCCTTCTGTCTAACTTGTTCCCTTGTTTCCTCAGGACATCAACGAAATGGTCCATACCGAAAGACCAGACTGGCAACGTGTAATGACATATGTCACGGCTATATACAAGTACTTTGAAACCTGAAAACTTTACCATTCCAAAACCACACCACTCACATTCACAGCAATAAGGTACTCACTTGATGAACACTACACACAGTCCAATTTTCAGTTGGTTGGTCTCTGTTGGCTTGGATTGCACGAGATGGAGTCACATTGCAGAAACTGTGTGAAACTTGAGTAGCTTTTCTGCCTTCTCATTTTCTTATTTTTGCTTTATACACTATCACATGCAGTGTCGGCATTGTTGGTATTGCCTTTAGCCAGTCAAGCCTTAGAGTACTCAAGCTTCAGGAAGGGCTTCAAACAAAAAAACCACACAAAAATGTTCAATGAGCGTGATTTCGGCAGAGCAGAGTGTGTGACTGAGACGGATCAACCATCAAGGCTTTTGGCCATGTTTGGTAATGTACAGTTTACTCAAGATTGACTTAAAAGTTTTCAAGACAGTCTGAATGTGAAAAGACCATTGCCTAACACAACAAAAAGCTCATGTAACCTACTGAGCCAATTCACATTATTTTAACTTGGTTTTAAATGAAATACACTACATGTCCAAAGTTTACAGATACTTTCTTATCCAGTGTTTCTTCCAGAATCAGCGGATTTAAGGGCTAGCTTGACCATACATGTTTTGTGATGATTCCCCAGTGCGCAGCCAGTGCAATGCCTGCCAAAATCTTATTGGCAGCCACATTTGTCCGGTTATCTGTCGTCGTTTAACACCTAACCTAACAGTAACATGGGTCAGTGACACAGCCTGCAAAATTTCGACGTCGGACAAGTAATTACTGAGAAAGTTATTTGTCTCTTATAGCAAGGGATGAGAAACCTAGGACTTCAGCTGCTCAAAATGGATTGTGTGGAACTTAATGGTTGTAATTGGCAGGATTTTAAAACTTCATCATGATATGACCTTGGTTCAGTGGATATGTGCAAAAATGTCAAAGATGTGGCACTTTAGCAATAGCATCAGGTAAACTGGGGTCTCTTGCCTTAATAGTACAGGGAAAATGTTTTTATGTTTGCTCCCTGCAAAAGAAAATAATTTTTTTGGTCATAATGAAACTCTGAATGGTAAAGTGGGCCCCTTGTGCTCAGATGTGAATGCACCACAGCACACAGTGTGAAATTCTTTCTCTGCATTTAACCCATTCACGAGACGTCCCTCTGATCACAGGAGCATCTCCTCAATCACTAGGCCACCAGCTAGTAGGTACAGAAGGGATTAGAAACAGAGTGTTTTATTTTTGTCACTTCAGCATTTCTGAAGCAACTCTTCCCCCTTCTGGATTTTTGCAGACATCCAATTTCTTAAAACCTTATCAGACCTCTGTGGACATACCATTTTTGAGTGAGCATCACTCCCATACAAAGGAACTCTTAAGTCTTATCATGGTTTAGGCTACACCTGGAGATCCTTATTGAAATACGTTTCTGAAAAATGATCTCACAGGTCAAGAGTTAAAGCTATATCTACCCTATACATTCTTATAGGTTTTACATTGTAAACAGTATTTGTGTTGTTTTAAGTAACTATTAACTCAAATATTTGTGTACGTTTGTGTTGAAATATATACATTTGATGTTTTGTTGCTGATACTTCACCAGTGTGTAAACAAGTTTTTAGAACACATTCAATGTATTTAAAAAAATCTGGATCCTACCAAAATAATTGCATCAAACCTTGGTGTAATTAAAGATATCATGATGCACTGAGTTGTTTCTTTAAAGCTTATAATTGAACCAGTGTGTGGGAACAAATTTACACCCATAGTTTTAAATATTGCTTTTCAAGTTCAAGACATCCTGTGTTTTACCAAAACCATTTAAACATTTGAGCAGTAGTGAAGGACACTACACAGGACATTATTTGTGCCTTAGAACTGATCAATATTTCATATATTTCTTTTATTTGAAGTATTTCTTTGCCATGTTGTCTAAACTGTGGATTCTTGATTATTAAGGTTATTGACGAAGATCCATACAGAGACATTTACAAAATGTTATCTTGGGCCAACTGTAAGATGATCAGTTGTATCTTTTTGTAATGTATTAATATATTTATGACTATATTTTTGTCTAATTGTGTGTGTATGGTAAGGATGGAGAGGCAGACATAAAAATTACTTCAACCTCCACCTTGACTGTTCTTATCATTCCAGACCTTCCCCAGAAGTACAATGGAATAAATGAGTGTTCTCCATATATGGACTTTATTCCTTTTGTGGTCCTTTTCTTCTTTTTTTTTTTTCAGGGCCGTTCCCTATATTGTGTGTGAACACAAAATTATAGAGTCCAGTCTACACAACTATGGAAGCATAAGGGGTCCAACGCTATTAAAAAAATATATGTAAAAAAAAAAAATATATCTGCTTGATATCATTCAGTGAAAAATGTATATACTGCAATAGGACATTGCCTTGTAGGAAAATCAGCTATTGTTTCAAAACTTATGTTTTTTTGAAACAATACCAGATTTTCTAAAAGTTTGTGTGTACTGTGTTATTTAACTTTAGAAGGAAATATTTACTTTTAACAAGGGTTACAATATTTCTGGGCCTATGTTGTTATCTTCCAGCTGACAAATATCGGCCATGGAATTGGGCCATTATAATTACCCCCTGAACTATGTTAATATAGGAAAGGCGTTTATTTATCCAAAGAGAAACTCTTGTGTCCTTAGCATGCTCGGTGCAACAGAAGAGAATACAAATGAAAAGATAGAAAGGAATAGAAAACAATGGTGCGAAACAATGACAAGAACATTAGCAATAGTGTAACGCTGACATTGTTGGATGTATTTAAACACCTGACAGAGACTGTAACCACTTCATGCTTCTGTCCCATTATGGAAGATTCAGTGATGATTTAAACAAAAAATCCAATATAAAATCCAAAGGAAGTGTACATGAGTCATAACACACAAACACTGAACAGTGAAAATAATTAGTCAAAATTAAACACTAATCATGTGAAAGTTGCCACAGTCCACAGAAGCTCAATCGGGTGAGTAGAGAAATTATAGGTGTAATGTATAAAAGTGAAAAAAGGCATCGTGCTAAGATCATCTTCTAAATCCAGTTAGCTTAGAAAGCAGTAAAGTGAACATTTTATCCATCTTTATTTTAACAATAAGTACAAGTAGTTATTCTTGGAACTATTGTGTGAGCGGGGTTGCAAAATTTGACTTATTTTCTTTTGCTTTCTTTTCAGAAAGGCTGTAGTTTAATGAATAAACTCACATGACTAAACAAGAATGCGTGGTGAAAAAGGAAAAGTCTGTTTATTCTGTACTGAGCATAAACCTCCTAAGAGTTACTGCAAATAGGCTCATTTGTCTCTGTGACTGGTTAATTTTTTACTGACCTTAGTATAGCTCCTGGACTTAATGTCGTGACACAAAAATAGCCAAGTTTATTTATATAACACATTATACACAAAAGGTCATTCAGTGTGTTATACAGAGAATTAAGAATAAAATAATAAAGAAGTAAAACTAGACATAGAAAATCTATAAAAGAAACCTGAAAGTGTGGTAGAAGTAAATATGTGACCAAGTTTACCACTGGATGACTTGATTCTGCATTTAGTAACGGGTATGAGTCCTCAGCCTAAAATAATAAAAAGAAAAACAATCGCTTTAAAGGTCGAGAACTGCATTTTTCGTTGATGGAATCACGATGACTCTAGTGTTAAAGCATAGTGGTCAAATATAATAAACATGCCCTTCGAAAAATGTGCAATATCGTGTAATATTATGTGCAGTCGTCTTACCATGTGCAGTATCCTGAGGTTTTCTAAATGGGTACTGAATCTTTTCATTATGTATAATTTATGTGCAATATCTTATGTACAAATATAGGAGCTTTTCTGTTTGAATTATTTAATTATTTGCATCTTATATCTTATATGCAATAGTCTTACCATGTGAACATCACTACTTATGTCAGGATTACTGATCGTTGTTACATGCAATAATGTACTCCTAACCATCACTTGTGTTGTTAGTGATTACTAATTTGTAAGTTAGTTATCTATAGTATTTATACCCAGCATTTGTACATATAGGATAGTGTTTTCCATATTTAGGTTTTTCTTTAAAAAAATTTTATTGAATTCATTTAGACTTTAATTTTTATATTGTTCTTGTCTTTATGTGTCTGTACATTCAGAACATTAGCAATTTCCTCTGGGATCAATAAAGTTTTCAATAAGGATTCTGAAAAAGTGCTTTTGACTTTGTCTTGATGGGCCGGGTGGTGTTTTCCTCTCTCTGTGCTGAAGTGGAAGATTGGAGCCAGTCATGCAAAACTCTGTTGTGAGTGGCTGGTGTCGAGTTGCAGCTCTGATAAAGGCTGAGAGGATTAAAACAAGATCTTAAAAAAAAAATATATATATATATATATATGACCTTGGTCGACCTTCCTGTGTTAGGATTTAAAGTTTTCCTAAACTGGAGGTGAACATATCAAAGTAAGTTTCTACTCTACCACTCTTACTGGAATGTCTTTTATGCCCTAAATGATATCTGACGTTCTTCTGTCACAGTCCTGATGTGTTGTAAGTGTAGTAGTGCTGGTTTGTCTATACTTCGTTTGGACCTCTGGATACAGAAGGCTTAGTTCTGGTTTGGTCATTATTAATTAATAATTATTATATTTGGTCATTATTCATTAACAGAATGGTTAGGTTGTGAATAGTTTTTACAATTTAGGGTCATTTTCTTTACCTGTTAAGTCTCCAGAGAACTTCTTTGCAGAAGGTTTAGTTACTTTTGACAGAGAGGCTGAGAGCTGTGTTATCTTGTTGTGTTAGGATTTTAAACTGGAGTGACTATATCAAAGTATGTTTCTACTCTGTCACGTGAGCTGGAATGTCTTTTATGCACTAACTTATATCTGACATCCTTCTGTCATAATCCTGATGTGTTGGAAGTGTAATAGTGCTGGTCTGTCCATACTTTGTTTGGACCTCTGGGTACAGAAGGCTTGGTTCTGGCTTGGTCATTATTAATTTGAATGGTTAAGTTGTTAACAGTATTTACAGTTTCGAATCAAGTCTCCAGAGTGCTTTTCTGAAACAGCTTTAGTTACTTAAGACTGAGAGGCTGACGTGCATTCGGCTTCAGGGAAAAGCTGGTGTTCTAAAAATTTGTCGTCTCCATCGAGCTCCTGTGCGTGCACGTATCATTAGTATTAAGTCATTATTTAGTTCATTGTGTTTTAATGTTAATTCAGCCTTTTTTTTAGATGTTATGCAACGTTAAATGTTCATATTTTCCCCTCTGATAAAGTTCATGCATTGATTATGTATTGATTAGGTTCTAGAGGTTCAGGTGTAAATGTACATATGTACAGCCATGAAACAATAGGACACCACCTTTTTTCTGTTCATTGTTTGTACAAATTGCCTCAGTATGTGTGTTTAAAATGCGCAGGTTGCAATTTTTTGTTTTAGGAATTTTTGCCATGTGAGCTGTGTAAAAAATAAGAATATGTTGTGAGTGCAGTAGTGTGTGTAGAGCAGCTTTTCTATGTGCTGAATTCCAGCAGCTTCAGTCCTGATTCAGTTTCTGATGGGATGAAACAGAGCTCACACATGCCCACACTATCCTCTTAACATCACGATTTTAATTGTTGCAGTTGTAAAATAACGTAAGAGTGTTGTGTAGTTTAACATGTCCAATGTCTAATACATTATTTATATGCATTATTTTAAAACTGTCTCCAAAATTTTTGTTTGGAATTTTGAAACTCACCGTGTAATTATCAACCAGGGCATCTAATTTCCTTTAGGATAAAAACCCAGTTTACGTATTGATTATGCTGCTAAATTTTATCCATTGAAACTTAAAACTTGTACTGTAAATATCATTACTACCCTTTAACATGTTAACTTTTATGTGAAAACGGAATAATCTGAGTTCAGCTGTTTCATGGCACGTCCTTAATAAAGATCAGAGTCAGACGGTTCCAGAGGTTCAGGGGTAAATGTAATTTGATATGCTCAAATTACACCATGAGAGTCATGGTGTTTCCATGCAGGCAGGTACAAATTCCCTTTTATGGGAAAACATGCTGTTAACTTTAATGATTCATGCACGCCATAACATTAAAACCACTGCTGTAGTGAATGACACTGATTAGCTCGTTACAATGACCTCTGTCAGGGGGTGGGGTATGTTAGGCAGCAAGTAAACAGTCTGAATTTATGAAAGCATAATGGTCTGAGCAGCTTTGACAAGGGTCAGATTGTGATGGCTAGACATCAGGGACAGGGCGTCTCCTAAACAGCAGGTCTTGTACAGGGATTCTCCACCATGTGAGGGTGACCAGCAACAAGATCACGGGCACACAGGGCTCACTGATGTGCAAGGGAAGCGAAGGCTACCCTGCCTGGTCTGATTTACTGTAGTTCTTAATGCTGTAAAAGTGAATGCCGGCTATAATAGAAACCAGTGTGGTAGGTTACGCAGCTGTGACTGGGGCTGTGTAACCTGCCACACTGCAAAAATTGTTCAGGAGTGGCTTGAGAAACATGATCGTGTCTTCAAGGTGTTGACTTGGCCTCTACATTTTCCAGTTCAAAACTTCACAATTTACAGGACTTGCTGCATCTGCTGCTAACATCTCCTTGTCAGATATGAATATCCTAATATTAGGCAAGTGGTTTTAATCTTATGGCTGATTTTAGGATTTTGACAACGTACACATACACTATATGGACAAATGTTTTGGGAAACCCCTGTTTTTCAGGGTTTAGGCTAGACTCTTACTTCCAGTGCAGGGGAATTTTAATGCTTCAGCAGACCAAGACATTTTAGACAATGTCATGCTTCCAACTTTGTGGACACAGTTTGGGGAAGAACCTTTTCTATTCCAGCATGACTGTGCCCCAGTGCACAAAGCAAGCTCCATAAAGACACGGTGACTGGCCCACACAGAGCCCTGACTTCAACCCCATCCTACACCTTTGGGATGAACTGGAACAGAGATTGCAAGCCAGGCCTTCTCGTCCATGGCCTACGATAATGCATCCCAATATTTTTGTGCATGTCGTGTACTTTAACCATAGCATTAAAACCACATACCTAATAATGCGTAGGCCCCCCCTGAGCTGCCAACAAAGCTCTGACCCATCAAGGCCTGGACTCCACAAGACCTTAGCGGCTGTGCTGTGGAATCTGATGCCAAGCACTTTATTTAAGTTCTTTCAGCACTTTATCAGCACTTTATTTAAGTTCTTTCAGCACTTTATCAGCACTTTATTTAAGTTCTGTCATTTCCAAGGTGTGGTTTAATTGGGTTGGACTAGTTTGTCACGCAAATGCTCAATCCAATAGAAATATAGGGAGTTTGGAGGCCAAGTCAACACCTTAAACTCTTTGTCATGTTTGTCAAACCCTTCCTGAGAATTCTTTTTCATTGTGCATTATCGTGATGGAAGAGGCCATTGCCATTAGTGAATGTTGTTGCCATGCAGTGGCGTATTTGGTCACTTCACCTGTCAGTGGTTTTAATCTTGTAGCCAGTTGGTGTACATTAAAAATAAGGAGTGCCTTGTGCTGTGTCAGTAAAAATGTGAAGAGCTTAGATCCAGAATACTGTATACCCATTTGTAACCCATTTTAATATACAATGGCCTAAATAACTGCAGATAGAATCCATAAAGCTTTTTTAAATATAGTTATTTTGCCAAGTGACTGGTTGCCCTTTGTAATTGTTATTGTTATGGTTGGTTTCAAATACTCATTATTCATCAGAAAATTATAAACCTTTTAGGATTATTCCATAGTTATAGAGGCACAGGAGCATTGGACAGAATTTTGGATTTGGTTATTTACCTTTGATTGTTGCTTGTTCTGTCTTGTCAGAATTCCTCAGTTTACAATCTGTTTACCTTATGAGTACATTCATCTATAAAAAAAAAAAACCCAAATTACTCAATATAATGTTTGGCTGAAATGTTTATTCAGTCAGATTTTATTCAGTCAAAAAAATCTCTTGTTTTCTGGTCAACTGACTATTTAATAAAAAAAAATTATTTGTGGTCGGATACTCCTACATTTTTCTATATATATACGCAGGAATATGACATCAGCTTGATGACATCCTGACCCTTCTTCAACTTCAGAATGCAGTGGAATACTGAATCACAGGAGAAGCAGCAACATGTGGGATAAGGATTAGTGTGTCAGATCCAACTGTTACCACGTATTTTAATAGTGAGAAACTGATCGACTACCTGAATCTTTTCTCAGGGATCATGAAGAGCTTCAGTTTTGCTTGCGGAATTTTGCCAGGTTGTTTTACTCGTTTGAAATACGTTTGGCACTTACTAAATCTAATAGCTTCGTATAGATGCCTGGTCTCACCCGCAATCTTTTCTAAGATTCTGAGATGTTCTCTTTGCAGGGCTGAGGTAGACTCTGGTCAGTAGCTGCTGACATGGACGTTGTGGTACGGATTTGTCCCTCCTCTCCAGCGAGCTTGCCATGCTGAGCGATGCCTCCAATGTGATGTACATTCTGCTGGAGCTACTGATCGCCCTGTTCTCCATCCTGGGCAATGTGCTTGTGTGCTGGGCAGTGTGTCTTAACACCAACCTCCAGAGCATCACCAATTTCTTTGTTGTCTCCCTGGCCGTGGCAGACATCGCTGTAGGCGTTTTGGCAATCCCCTTCTCAGTCGTGATCAGTACAGGTTTCTGCGCCAATTTCTATGGTTGCCTGTTTATCGCCTGTTTTGTGTTAGTGCTGACACAAAGTTCCATTTTCAGTCTACTGGCCATTGCTATTGACCGCTGTATTGCCATCAAGATCCCACTTAGGTGAGTGGATGGACCGAGAGCATGTGAAGTTCATTAACTCCTGCATATACTATAAATCCTGCATATATAAGTCTAATTATCTAGTTTTTAATATTTGTCCAGTGTATTGTCAGTAGTGAGACAAAGTGTCTTTTAAGATTTTTTTTGATAGCCTAGCATCTCTGATATTACTGGTGTTTATGCAAACTGAATCTCTTAATGGTTTTGTCCCTAAATACCAACTACAATCTTTAAGAGATAATAAGAGATACATATAGTTAAATCTTGTAACGGTGAATATCTTCTGCAGCCTATTATTCAATCTAATTTCTAATTTTCTCTCACTGTATACAGCAAGATATCTTAAACTTGTCTGCTTCTTAACATACAGCAATCCCTAAGGGTAAATAAGGTCAGGAATTATTTTTACAGCATCGCATATTGAACTTCCGCATCTGGAGAAGAAACAGGTCATGAAACTCAGCTGTTCTCCCACACTAACCAGAAGTACTCTGAAAATAGATTCCAACTCAAGCATTTGACATTTCACCTTGCATTTTTTTCACATTTATTTCTCCTGTGAGTCTGGTTCTGGAACGTGCTGTAAATGAAATCGGGGCTCTATGGGTTATTTAAAGGAGTAAACAAAAGAAAAGGAGATTCTAGGGTTCAGTTTTCTTCAGTATTTCTTGTTCTTCCCTTGATACATACATTGTTCAACTTCCTTTAATTCATTTTTCACAGATTTTTCAGAGGTTGCCCAAAATGTATAGAATCAGATTTGTTCACAGTGGTGGTGATAAGGAGCTGGACATCCAAAGCATTCGATCCTTCTAAAAGATACATCACAGGAGTCATCACGTTAAATGGTTGGGAATACATTGCCGTTTGAAACATAGTTTTGAAATAAGATTTTGATCTTAAGACAGACCGGTATATTTTCTAGATTTACTGCTATATTGTTAACATTAGATATAAAATGGAAGGTGTGTGCATTTTGTCATTTCTAAACCTTTGGTTCTGATCACCACCATTGTAAGGAAATCTGTGTCAGTCAGTTTCTCTAATAGAAAAACAATACCTGAAAATGAGACAAAGAATGAGCATGTTAGTTTAGCAGTATTAGTGAGTCTCACACTTGATGATTCTCAATCAAACTGTTTTTTGTACTAAACTTAACCAGATGAATCTCCCTCTCTCTCTCTCTCTCTCTCTCTCTCTCAGGTATAACAGCTTGGTGACTGGACAACGTGCCAAAGGTATTATTGCCATTTGCTGGATTCTATCTATCATAATTGGGCTGACACCTATGCTGGGCTGGCACAAGGCCCAAACAGTGGAATGTTTCAATAATAGCTGCTCTCCTGGCATGATGCCGTGTCTGTTTGAGGAAGTGGTGGTCATGGATTACATGGTCTACTTTAACTTCTTTGCCTGTGTATTAGTGCCCTTGCTCCTCATGCTCGCCATATACCTGTGCATCTTCATGGCTGCCCGCCGCCAGCTCAAGTGCATTGAGCTGAAAGCCATGCCATGTGAGCTCAAGTCGCGCTCCACCCTGCAGAAGGAGGTCCAGGCAGCCAAGTCTCTAGCCATCATAGTTGGACTGTTTGCAGTCTGCTGGCTGCCGCTGCACATTATCAACTGCTTTACTCTCTTTTGTCCTCAGTGTGAGCGACCAGCTCTCTGGATTATGTACCTGGCTATTATCCTCTCTCATGCTAATTCTGTGGTTAACCCTTTCATCTACGCTTACCGCATCCGGGAGTTCCGGCATACCTTCCGAAAGATAGTGCGCCATCACATCTTAGGTCGACGACATCCTTTATTAAGCAACGGAAGCAGTCAAGCCTCAGCTCATACCAGCATGACAGATTCGTTCAGCATGAAGATCAGCAGCCTCGTCCTCTACACTGAAGCCGGCAGCAGAGTGAGCAGCTGTCAATGAACCGAACATCGAATAGCAACACTCCCGGAATATCCCAGCCAGGTGCCAGCAATAGATACCAACCTGCATTAAATATTCTTTAAGGCATAGACGTGCAACACCAGCAGGGCATGTGCAGTACTGGAGAAAAGACAAGGGAGGGATGAAATTCAGCACTTTATCAACACATCACTCACTTCCTTACTGAAAAACTTTGAGATGTGGTTCTCATGATCATTTCTTTTGCTGCAAACCTTTTACAGATTTCAGGTGTGTTGCAACCAAACAAGCTTATATTTATGTAACCTTTATGTAGAAAATGTTTTTGAGACTGTCATCATTGAATTTCATGAGAAAGTCCAAAGTTTAAACCAGTTACACTCACTCAGTCATGCTGTTAGATAACATAACACCCTTAAATTATAATAAAATTATAATTTCACTATAACAACTAGCTGTACAAGATTGTAATGGGTTCTGAAACACGACACAAAACTGTTTTATTCTAGTGTAATTACCAATATTTTTGAACAAGTTTGACTTGGTTGACTTAAACATGTTGTTTTTGTTGTCTCTGTTTTCTATAAAGACAAATCCTTTTATGTTTTTTGTGTGTATTTTTTATTTTGTAGTACAATTATTAACATACAATAAAATCACAGTGTATGCTCTTTGCTTTGCCTTAGTGATTCATTTGGTTTGGATTAACCATAAACTGCATTTAATTATAAGTAAAACATGGGTTCCTTGAGGACATCCTGCAGACAATAGAGCTAAATAAATGTAAGCGCTTAATAAATGTAAGAATATCAACATCACTAGATCACATTTAGCATCCCAGGTGCCACCAACTGCAGCCACATAAGGGAGCTTTAGTAGCACATAAGCTGAAGTAAACATTCTGTGCTTCACTGTGACTTTCTTTCAGGGGTGGAGAAAATAGTAAACTATCCCAAGAGAATTTTTCTCTTGAGATTTGTGTTCTGTCACACACTATGGGGCCCTATGAGCCCATACTTACTAGTTTTCCCATCCATTTTCTAATGTCCCACATGGTTTCAGGTTACAGAGGGTTGCACCAGTGTATCTTGAGAGATGATGAGAGCTTCTTATGCACTCATGCTCAGGCATACATTTGTCCCTCGGGTTGAGTATTATAAAAGGTCAATGACTAACAGTGATGCAGTATTCATTGTTTTAACTCTGTGCTTCAAATACATTTGAAATGAAAGAATACATTTGAGATTTAAGCATGTAACATCACCTTTAATTAAGAAACCACAGCCTTTTTGAGATACAACCCCTCTTTGAAAAACTGAAGTTGTGTCATCATTTCGTAGCTGATACCCCATATGAGAAACTCCACTTCTAAACCTTTTTCCCACATGGGAAAAAATAACATCCTTAAAAATCTCTTCGATTGCACCCAGAGGAAAATAATTCCACTGTTGGTACATTTAGTACTGATACTAAACATTTAGTACTGATACTAAACATTTAGTACTGATACTGAACATTACTTTTACAGAGGGCTGATAAAGATATTTAGGAGTGTGTTTTCAAATGGGCCTAATTTTGGTCTAAGTCCATCAGCATATGTGTCATTTTCTAAATATTCAACAGTATTTTGTAGAAAAAAGTGGCATGTAGCTTGAAATCTTTCCTCCTGCAAAACTGCCATGAAGATATAATAGCAAAACTGTACATGTTCTCCCTTTCAGATTAATGTTCGTAGTCTGTTTCCACACTTAAACAATGTGCTGACAAGACCTTTTAACTGCACTGGTTTGGTGGAAATGACGGCAAAACTATGGGACATATTTTGTTTAAAAAATAATGCTTACAACTGTCTCATATTTCATGTACAATGTTTGGGGCAGCTGGTGGCCTAGTGGTTAGGGAGGGCTGTGGGTCCCAGGACTGCTAGTGGCACCACTGAGGTAACCTTGAGCAAGGTACAGCACCCACACACTGCTCCCTGGGCGCCCCCTGTTGGTGGCTGCCCACTGAATGGGTTAAGTGGAGAGAAAGAATTTCACGTTGTCCACAGTGTGCTGTGCTGTGCTGTGTTCATGCTTGACTATAAGGGACCACTTTACTGTTTATTAATTGATTATTACCTTATTATTACTAACATATTGTGATAAATCCCTTTTAAACTGTATTTTCATGTTTGTTTCAATGCTGAAAATATGTAGAAGAAGGAAAAGATTTCTAAGATGATTTTATTGTTGTAGAAATCGGATGAAATCAGTAGAATCACACTTCATAGCAAGAAAACAGAGAGCGTTCTCCATTATTACAAGAAGTAGTTTCAAGACTTGTCTTTCTGTGTACTGACTCCATGGAGACAGACATTTCAATGGTGTGTTAATTGTGTGCCCACACAAAGCCTTTGGTAATCTCTTTTGTCACTGCATGTGGCTGTAGTACGCAGTTATTTATTGTTTTATTACTTCTTGTGACCACTGGATACAACACTGATTACTGCAGTCTTCTGTGAATACGTTTATGGATTCTTTTGTGTTTTCTGTAAATATTTTTGTATGAATATTTGTGTACAGAACAGAAGACACAACAGCTGTAGAGTCAACTAGAAGGCGTTTCTCTAACCAGTTCAGAAAGGATGTTTGTTACTGTAACACTTAGCGGTAAGTCCATATATAACTAAAACTGAGCCTGACTCGGCAGATCACATGCAACATCTTTTTGAAAAGTTCACCTTAAAATTGAATCCTTTTCTTCGTTTTATCGTCAACCTGGATTTATTTTTCTCACTGTACTTGTATCAGAGGGAAGGATGGAGATATTCAACTTAAACTGCCGTATTGTAAACTTCATCCATTGTTTAAAAGACAAGTGCAGTTTGGATCCTCAAGGTATAGTCTGAGTTCTTAAAGTTTTATTATAGAAATACAGTCTGGTTTTAATGCGTTAATACAATATACTAGATAGATTTATTGTCATTTAGGGCTGGCCTGAATAGACTTTTAAGGCTTCAAATACTCATTTTTGTTTTCACTTATCCGAATAATCATTCTCATGTTTATGCTTCATGTGTAACCATAATCATTCATAAATAAATCTTAAGTTAACGTTCAGATAAGGAGACACGAGTCTGATGGGATTTTTGCTGATCTAGACAGCAGTAATAAAGAGGATTAAGAAATCTAAGACATAAACTTTGTTTAGCGACATATCTTTGTTTAGCGACATATTTTCAGCGTCATTTTAGCTGCTAAAGGTACTAAAGGTTTCTGTTCCATTGCTGACGTAGTTCTCCAATCTTGCTGGAATTTTTCCTAACACCATAAATTTAACGTGGCACCATTTACGCCATTTAAGGCGTCATTGGAGACCAGCTTTTATAAATTACATTGTGAGTGCAGCACCTTAGGAAGCCAAGTGACTTGGCAATGTTTATACAACATTGGAACAGAATTGCTGGCTAGCCGTGCAGCTATTTTATAAAGATGTCAGAACACTAAATACAGAAATGAAAATCAACATACTGAATGAATATACAAATTATTCATGCTAACCCTGTTAACTTACTGTTATTTCAGAAAAGGGATGTAATAGCAGATAAACAAGAAGGAAAGTGCTTGAGAGTTTGATAAGAGTGCAGCCTTATTTTTTGTAGGGAGTGTGGACTTGCTGGACAGGACTGGAGAACTAATGAACCTGTCAGAAAGGGAGAACAGTATGGAACCTCTCAGCACTTTACTGAAAGACAGACAGTGCTACATCTTAATATGCGTGTCACGTGGGTTTGTCTTGAAATTACTCAATACATGTTTTATTTCCTGCAACCAAAACACTGCTTTAACGCACCTATTTAGTAAAGATTTTTTTTTTTTTCAGGAATTGAGGGCCATGAAGGGTTTCATTATTCCACAGTACAAGATGGTGACTTGGGAAATAACAATCTGGAGTTAGAAGGTAAGAAAAAAAACTTGTGCTTTATATGTGGTTTGAGTTATTGAGTTTGCCATGTTCTATACCAAGCTTTTGTTTATTTAGTGACATTTTTATTTAGTAAAAATACTGATTTGCCAGTTTATTGCTACATTGATCTACACTCAGTTGCCACTTTATTACGTCACTCATATTGAAGTTATGCCACCATATCCAGGGGTTGACATAAGTGGTACGCAAGTACGCATGCGCAGGATGCACATTATAATGTGAGGTAGTTTTCAGTCTTCATGGCAAAAAGGCATACCTATTTTTAGTAACTTCATACTGGATCTCTAATTACTACCACTCAGGTAAGGATAACCTTACAAAGAAAAATAATAATTGAGATTTAAAATATTTAAAAGCGCGTACCATATGAGGCTAAACATTTTAGCCATCCTGATTGTGACAAACATAAAGCTGGCAAAGAGGATAACATGGATAGTGAGGTTCAAGGGCGCCAGAGGCATTTTTATGAAACGAAAATGGTATTATGGATTTTTTTCTCAGAACCAAACTAATAATTGTTCGCAGAAAAACCCACAAATTCGTAGAAACCGCAAATATCCTTTTTTTGCGTGCATTTGCATGATAAATTATTAAGAAAAATATAATTTACTGATTTTGTAACATAAATATTTAACCCAACTTTCCATATAAAATATAACTGTATACATTTTTTGGTACTGTCGAGAGAACACAAAGCTGCCATATATCGGCTGCTGCCCTGTGACGCATCTCTTGCAGACGCAGACCAGCATTCCTGCATCAGAACAGTTTCCTGCGTGAAGCTCGAATGTTTCACTGCATGTTCTCATGTTTTTCATTTTGTTTTCCTGAAAGCTCTGTACTTTTATTACTGTGAATTATTACTGTATTTACCTGCTTATACCAAGCGTTTACCTGCTTATACAATACAGGGGTAACATCGGTTGACAGTAGTTTAGTGTACACTGTTTACCTTTACATTTTTTCAAGGGTAATGTATTAAGCTGAGTTTAAAATGAATTAAAGTTTTTGGGAGCATATTCGGGGACATATTTAGCGTTCAGATCATAAAAATAGGCATTTTTTGGCATTTTTTTTTTAACCACATCACAACGCCTGCGAATTTATATAAAATAAAATGGAGGTGAAAAAATGTTGCGAAATATTTTCGTGTGTACCAATTCATTCAGTTCCCTGCACTCAAAGCTGCAGCACAGTGTAAAATTCTGAGCGTTTGCCTGTGCCGGATCTCTTCAGTCGTATTCCTCATATGTCATTGTTTGACAACTTTTACCTCCCATGCTCTAGGTGATTGCCTTGTTAACTGTAGATAAAATGTTGCAGGTTGTGAATGATCTATTTGAAAGTGGTTACCATGGATGAGATTATGAATAAGAGGCAAAGACTGTGGGCGTAGTGTTGAACAAAGCTAACTGGAGCTGTGAAGTGTGTTGCTAGAGTTAACCTGAAAAATCATCTGGAAAATCATTTAAGAAATCTCAAATTACCTATTACCCACCTCTGAACTGCCTCATCTTTTAGTGAACTGTGGTACTACTATTGGCATTGGAGCTACTCCATAAATAAGCTCAGACCATATGCTTCCTAGAGGCAATGATTATCAAGCCATTGGCCAAAAGGTGTTTTGGGCCTACCCCACTTGTTGAACTCTGATTGTATTATATCATTAACCAAAACATGACAAAACTACTACCAAGGTACCTCTTTACATTGATGAATGGGGTAGAAGGTAAATGAAATGTGTATCATCAGGTGTTCAACAGTCAATAAATATAGACCTACAAAGTACCTCTAAATGTACCTAATAAACTGGCAACTCTGTATATTTCAGTGTTTTCTGCTTTAAGCAACAGAATAAATGTAAAATGTAATTTATGGTTATTGTAGAAATCTTGAGAAAGCTGTCAGATCCTTCAAAAAAGTATAACAAAAAGGGTCTTCCAAGGAAAGGATCTGTTAGTCAAACCAAGAGTAAAACTGGCACCACCCCCATGAAGACTGTTGTATCAGCAACTAGGGCCTCAAAAAAGTCCACCCAAGAGGATGCAGCTCAACAACAGGATGGTCATACATCCTAGCTTGTTCCTCATGGAAAATTATTTTGCTCCGTGTGCTACGTGGATTTCACAATAAAACTCATTGTGACTTGAGCTTCAGTTCCTTAATACTGTCGTTTATCAGTTACACAAAAGTGGCTGTATTTTTACAAATGGGTTAAAATAAAATTCATCTTTCTGTGTTCACTTACAGTGATAGACTGTCATATGTTAAAATAGACTGTAATAAACAATTATGTGTGTATTTTATGAAATGTCACATTTGTCTTCATATCACTTGCATCAAACCATGTCAGTTTTTATTTGGAACCCTGTGGAAATTAAATATTTTTAATTACATTAATTTAATTAATTACATTCATCTTGTTATGCTGCACTCAATTTCTAAATACACTGTGCAAATGCTCTAAGCTTAAATTATGTTTTTTAATACTGCTCACTGCCAGTATGCAAGGTTCAGTAAAGTTAGTTTACATGTGGAACAAGAATGAAGTAGACCTATTATTTTTGTTTTAATTGGCTATGTTCATTTTCAGCTTTGGCCTGTGTTTAAAACCTTTAAAGGCTTTGTTTAAACCTTTAAATACAAAATACATGTGTTTAATTGATTTCCTTATTAGTTTAAAGAAGCCCATTACAAAACTGGGCCTTGTATTCGGTTGGTCACGGGAGTTTTGACAACTTATGATAAACTCAAATAAACATGTAATAAACATTTGTTTTGTACCGTTTCTGTGAACGTTTTTTTTTTTAATATATAATTTTGTAAATAAAATACAAAATAATGTGCTTCACAGAACATGCATACAGACACCTTACCCTTAACTTCATACAGTAACTCCTCATCACTGTCCTCACCATGTGGCTGGATTAGTAATGTGGATGGAGTCCAATAGAAATCAGTGTCAGGTTCAGATCCTTTTCCCTTTTTCCTGAGTAATAATAAGGCCAGATTACCCAGGCTCGGATATGTGTGGAATTTGCATGTTCTCCTTGTGATGGCGTAGATTTTCTCCTGGGTCTCAGGTTTCTTCCACAGTCCAAAGACATGCGTGTCAGGTGAACTGGGGATTCTAAATGTACCATGTGTGTGCGTGCGCCCTGCATTTGGGTTGGTGTCCTGCCCTGCCTTAAGCCTGTAGATAGGCTCCAGGTACCTGCAGCCCTAGTAAGGATTAAGTGGTTACAGAAAATGAATGAATTATTGGATTTGCTTATCTTGCCAATTTGATAGACAAACTTTGCAAACACTGGAACAAGAACAGACTACTCAGTACAGTACCAGGGAGAGCCCCCTCAAGGGGACGTGACCAGTGAGCTAGGTGTCTTAAATTAAAGACACTGAAGTAAAACAATGTCTTGGGAGCCCTTTCATATAGACTGAGAACAATTTAATTAATAATGGTTATGGTTTGCTTATTTTATTTCAAAAGACAACAGAGACAAGTATGAGAAAGGTGACACCATAGGCTCAAAACATCCAATAAATCATTTTTTTATATTATTATTTTGTTCAGTAGTACTTTGAAGTTTATTACGCTGCATGTGTAGTTGCACTACTCTTTGTTCTCACAGTCATGTAATGGTTCTCCATGTGCCATGGTTTTAGTGGGAAGTAGGAAGTGTAATTTAGTTGGAAGGGTAAAAAAATGTTCTTGTTATTTTCATTTACAAACATATGCTTGTACCATTAAATATGTTCTCTTTTTCTCCAAACCTACCTTTGATATCCTAAAGTTTGCCAATGACACCACCACTGTGGGCCTGACCACCAAAAATGTTTAGACGGCCTACAGAGAGTTGGTGAGGCTGTTGCCAGAGTGGAGTCACAACAAAAACTTGTCTCTTAAAGTCACCAAAACTAAGGAGCTGGTTATTCATTTTGGCATTCTCTTACTGTAGTTGGCATTCTCTTACTGTCTTACTCTTACTGTAGTCTTCATCAATGCTGCAGACTCTGTATGGCCTATTACCCACACTTCTTTGCGACCAACCTGAGTGGTGTTTTTGTGAAGTAATTTAGCTTCTCATTATGTTGCATTATGCAGTGCATAATTGAAACAATGCAGACAAACAAAAAATAGGAGAACACTAACTGGCAAATTCTTTTATATCATGTAACAGAAATCCACATTGTGATTGCACTGAGTGTTGGGATGAGGGATGGAGGGCCATCTCACTTAACCAGAGAGGGGCCAGTTATGCTGACTTCCAGTCAATAAGCAGATATTATCCATTTCTCTATCATTTTAAAACTCTTTCTTGTAATCCATTTTATGCATTTAAGCATACATTTATCAAAGTGATTTTGGCACTTTTTTATTACAATATTAACAAAGTTAAACTAGACATATTACACTGCAGTGTGTAATATGACTGCTACAGAAGTGGTATTGTGTTGTACTTGTATAAGTGGGTCACACACAGCATCACTACTTGAGTTTTAAACATTGGGCACACACAGTGGTACTTGACTGCTGAGCAAGGTGCAATAGCCAAAAAATGTCTTCTTGCGTGGGGTCCTCTGGTTGTATGAGGGTCCTAGGTCAGCACCATTACCCTCTCTAGGCGGGACATAATTTTGCTGGCCCTAGCTGATTTGCAACATTACAACCAGTAGCTTTTAAAACCTAGAGGCCAAAGCTTTGTCCATAGATACAAACTGAGTAGTGTTGAGCTTCATCATTTTTAAAAAGCTCATTCACCAATCAGCCATTTCATTTAAACCACTGACAGCTGAAGTGAACATAAATTCTCATAACAGTGGCATCTGTAAAGGGGTTGCATATAAAGTGAAGTGGCCCTTTACAGTCACATGTGAACACAACACTCAGTGTGAACTTCTTTTTCTGCATTTAACCCATTCACCAAGTGAAGCAGCCACAAACAGGGCCACCAGTGAACCAGCAACACTGGTTATCCTTTGTACCGCATATATAATTAAAATGATATAAATAAGTTAAGCACTGTTGCTCACACTCTGTAATACTGAATGAGTACCTGGTACCTGCGACCCTAGTAGGGATTAAGCGGTTACAGAAAAGGAGTGAATGAGAGAATGTAATGTTGCAACACAGTTATAATGTTGCGTCTGACCAGTGAACTTTAGGTGAATCTCCAGTGAGGAATTAACTTAAATGGTACAGCGCTCGCTTAGCATGCGAGAGGATTAATGCCTGCATTCTCCAAAGTACTAAACTTTTCCAGTTATTAAAATGTGTAAATGTATGTGCAAACAATTATGACATCAACAGTTCATAAGTCACATATTTTATTATTTTTGTGAAAATATCATAGTTAAACACAATACTAACGGAGAGTATGACACATAATACCACAAAAATAACTTTTTTACTCAAGAAAATGTACTTTTTTCATCCTACATGCTGAACTACACTATTTGGACAAAAGTATTGGGACACACCTGTTTTTCATGGTTTGAGGTAGGCCCCTTACTTCCGGTGAACGGCAGTCTTAATGCTTCATCAGATCAAGTCATTTTGGACAATGGCATACTTTTAATTTGTGGACACGGTTTGGGGAAGAACTTTTTCTATTCCAGCATGACTGTGCACAAAGCAAGCTCCATAAAGACATGGCTGTCCCGCACAGAGCCCTGACCTCAACCCCATCCAACAACTTTGGGATGGAACAGAGCGGAGATTGGAGTCAGGCCTTCTCATCCAACATGGAAAGAGTGGGACAACCCTAGCTCCATACTGAAGTCTATGTATATGAATGCAATGTCATTGAAGTCTCTGTTAGTGTAATGGTGAGGCGTCCCAAAACGTTTGTCTATGTAGTGTATATCACACCAGCTGAGCCTCACTGGCATTAAACAACACATGTCAACAACTGTTAAAGTGCTACAACTTTGTACCGAATTGTACAAAATGCTGTCCTTTACTGGGGTTGTTTCAGGGGTGCAGGTTTATTAGAGTCACTGTCATAACCTGGAGCCCTAAAGCTGCAACTTTCACTGTATCACATACAGGAAAAGGATATGAATCAGTTCAGAATTTGCTCAAATTGCTCAAACTCTGTAATGTCGACGTGAGCGAGTACTGTATCGTGTGATGTAATAATAATAATAATAACAATAATAATAATAATAATTATTATCATTATTAATGATAATAATAATAATAATAATCATCATCATCATCATCATCATGTATAAATGTACATATATTTTCAAGCTGTTAAGACACATCGCATATTTTGAGTTTTTCTCACTTTGAAAATACCACAGTTGAATACAAAACTAATATACAGAATGATACGTTCTATAAGTAAGGCGCCACCAAAAATACTTTCAGGAAAAAATACTGCTTAACTGTATGAATCCTTACAACTGTTGACATTTATAGGCCTATTTAAACCGGACTCAAACATATATCACTACGATATTATGATGAAATACAATGTTTATGTAACTATAACACATTTATTATAACACATGTATTGTATTTCATGTGTATGCAATTATTACTGGTGCAACATGTGTAATTTTTCGGGTGAAATATTACTGTTTCTGTCAATGTTTGGTGCTACCAAACAACTAAGGACACTCCAATGTGTACCTGTATATGTGTGTGTGTGTGTGTGTGTGTGTGTGTATTACATTCACAAAAACGTCTACATTTACTCATTTACATTTTGTATTATTTATATAGTGTACTTTTTATATTAGTCTGTTATTTTTGTAGAGCTTTTATTCTGTCCACTTCGCTGCTTTAACAATGCAAATTTCCCACCTAGGACTAATTTATAATGTTGTGTCTGAGCAACCCGATCTCACGAGTTTTCGTGAAACCTGCGTTGTGGTTAGTGGGGCATCAGCTCAAATGGTAGGGGCGCTCGCTTAGTATACGAGAGTTAGCGGGTTTGATGCTCGCATTCTCCAGTCTTAACTTTCTTTCACTTACTGAGACGTGTAAATATATCTGCAAGTAGTTATGACACCAACTCTTCGTGATTTGCCGACGGTGAAAATACCTTAATGCTTCATGTGCTGTCCATTGCTTCATAAGGCACCACAAAAACATTTTCTTTCAAGAAAATGTTCTTTATACATCCTACTCTATATGGACAAAAGTTTTGGGACACCTGTCCATTGCACCAACAGTGACTTAATGACATTTCATTCTAATACATATATTTTACTATGGAGTTGCTCCCCCTTTGCATCTATAACAGCTTCCACTCTATTTTGAAGGCTTTCAACAAGATTTTGGAGTGTTTCAGTGGAAATTTGTGCCCATTCATTTTGTAGAGCATTGCCGAGGTCAGTGTCACAGCGGCACTGATGTTGGACGTGAAGACCTAGGTCAAAATTTCCGTTCCAGTTCATCCCAAAGGTGTTGGATGGGGTTGTGGTCAGGGCACTGTGCGGACCAGTCAAGTTCTTCTACACCAACCTCATCCAGCCATTTCTTTATGGAACTTGCTGGGGCACAGTCTGGAATAGAAAAAGTTCTTCCCCAAACTGTGTCCACAAAGTTGGAAGGACGGCGTTGTCCAAAATGTCTTGGTATGCTGAAGCATTAAGACTGCCCTTCACTGAAAGTAAGGGATCTAGCCCAAACCCTGAAAAACAGGCATGTCCCAATACTTTTGTCCATATAGTGTTTAGTCATTAGGTCTCTTATCTGATGCCAGTGGACTGATATAGAAGAGATCACTCGATCTAGTTTGAATGGAGTTACTTTTCCACACTTTGCACGAACGATTTAACAGAACATAAAAATTTAGAAACGTTTTTCTTTTTTCTCATTTTATTTTATTTATTTATTTATTTATTTATTTGCAGCATTTTCAAAATAAAAGTCTGCTGCTGTAATGGTGGCAGTGCTTTGCACGTAAAAATAATGCAAACGGTAGAATTAAGTTATTAAGATAGTATTGCTCCAAAGCTGTAATATTGTTGTGAACTGATGCTACAATACAAACTGTAGCATAGTCATAACAAAAAAAAAACAGAAATAGTGCACCATAGGGCTGTAATAATGCTATAATGTCAGAAGACACAAATAACTTCCATCGGGGAATTAGCTCAAATGGTAGAGCGCTCGCTTAGCATGCGAGAGGTAGCGGGATCGATGCCCGCATTCTCCAAATGCCACCCTTTTTTCACTTAAAACTGTGTAGATATATTTACATGTTGCTATTATACATCATTATTACAGGAAGCAGAGCTGGATGTGGCAGAGTTCAACATGTAAAGACTTGCATTGGGAGTGATGAGGATAGACAGGATCAGTTTATTAGAGGGACAGCTTGAGTTGAGGCGAGATTGTATAAAGTGACCATGTCATACGTGAACACACCACAGCACACAGTGTGAACAGCACAAAATTCTTTTCTGCATTTAACCCATTCACCAAGTGAGACAACAAGCAGTCAGGAACACAGCAGCGTGTGGGGACGGTACCTTGCTCAATGGTTCCTCAGTGGTGCCAGTAACAGTCCTGGGATTCGTTCCCATAACCTTTTGATCACAAGCGGAACTCCCAAAAACCAGGCTGCCAACTGGCCCAGATTAAGACACATCACTGTGACAGGAATCAGAGAAAAAAAACATAGTAAATTTGCCCAAAGCTGATCATGATTCTGAAATAACGGAGAAAGTTGGGAAAGACTGTCATTAAAAAGTAAATAGGAATAAAGCACCATATTTGAAAAAATGATATCTTGTCTAACTATACATTAATGTACTTGACTAGACTTTTGTATCTGTTTAGCCCTTAGAACTCAAGCAGCACAGAACAAATGATACACTGTTGTCATACAGCCAAAGAACTCCTTATATGAACATTCCCGCAGGTTGTGTTGATGCTTGAGGTGTCAGATGTCATGCTGAGCTTTATTTGGTGTTACTATGTCACACATAAGTTACTGAAAAAAAAAACCAAACATGTAATAATAATAACTGCTATTGGGGTTTTTTAAATTGCGCCAAAAATGCCCAAATTTCTTTTATTTTAGGCCTTTGAAACAAACGAAAAGACCTTTGAACCTGTGAGAAGTTTGAGGCAGTCATCGCCCACAAGTGGGTGGGTAAAACCCACAGAGGGAGAGGGTCTAAAGAGTGCCCGAGAAGCCAAAAGGCAACCAACATGGAGGTTGATGTGACCACCATTTCCTCTGTGTCCACCAGTCAAGTGGCTCTGGGGCGTTCCCTTCGGCTGGAGCTTTTTATCCACTCGGACCTCCAGCCCCTACAGTTATTATATCAGAATCAGAATCAGAAAACTTGATTGATCACAGAGGAAACTGCTAATGTTACGACTGCGAAGACACACAGAGACACAGAGACAAAGAACAATGTAATTTCTAAAGTCTAAATTAAGCAAAGAAAAAGCATCAGCCTCAATCTGGTGGCAGTTAGGGGTGGAGCATGGAGAAACCCCAGTAAACACATGCAACCCCTTAAAGAGAATTGTCTGGGGACAGGGGATAGAGGGGTTTAGCTACATTGATTTGCTGCACTTTCATCTTTAAAAATATTATGCTTAAATAATATCATGTTAAAAATAAATAAAATACATTTTTATGTCATTTGACAATGATTTACAGATACTGTATTACAGCACTTTGACCATGCATGTAATGAAAATGACAAAAATAAGTTAAATATTTTTCTCAAATGCTGTACTGATTTTTAAGATTCAAGTTGCACTTTTCAAACCTTCTGTTTGCATGCTCTTTATGCAGAAACAAGTAACATCTTGAGTAAGGCATACGTGTCACAATCTCCCTCTTCTCCCCAATGAGGGCACGCGCAAATGTAGACTTCCATAGTAGTTTCTTTTATTTACACGCGGCCCAGAAACAAAACTCAAAAGGCTCTAAACCAAAACGAGAAAAGAGAGCACACAAACTAATCAGCATGATGGTGGACTGACCCTGAGTTCCACCACAGACAAACTTAAATACTAAACACAAAATCCCAAAACGCATTCAAAACTCTCCTGAGCACACCAGCAGCTGAAACACATAATAAACAAACTCAAACCCAGTGTGCTCAGGAATTCCACAACCCAAAAGGACAGTACTCCGACATGACAGGACCCCCCTCCCTACAGTACCATCCAGGGCACCCAAAGACCCAACAACAGGCAGAGGTGGGGCAGGTGGAGGCAAAAGAAAGGGTCCTGTGGGCCCCATCTGGCCGCCTCTCGGTAGTGTCCATCCTGGCCGGCGCTCTGCATGGCTAGGGCGCCATGGTCCCTTCTTTTGTCTCTTATGACTGAGTCCCCTCCAGGGAGCCCCGCCATTGATGGAGATTTAAAAGTACACATTTAGGGTTATATATAATTTTTTGGCTTCCATTAAAGTTTAACATAGGATAGGTGATCTCTTTAAATTGTTAGAAGGAGATTTCTGTTTGGGTGTGAACAGGAGTCCCTGGCCATGTGGCCATAAGCCTTTCTGAAATAGCCTGAGGGAATTTAAATGTCAGGATGCTCCCGAGCAATATAGTAATAAAATAGCTTACTCAGTAGTACCCCTCCTTAGAGCAGCCCCCGTCTTCAAAGCAGAAGGTATATCAGGAAGATTGGAGGAGACTGTGGCACAGGCCATAAAACCCCCATGTTACAGGGGCATGCACAAGGAGAGGACAAAGATTTGAACAGGAACAGGAAAATGGAAAAGTACAGAGAAAGATTTGAACATCCAACTCAATTCCCAATTGGTTAAGGGATGTGATGTAAAGAAAAGGGGTGTTACACTATGGAAGGCTATATAACTGAACTGAAATGTCAGATGATTAGAGGAGGCCTGGCCTGCCACTCTCCTGGACCGCTCTGGGCCGGTTCTGGACAGAACCCCCAACAGGGAGCCCATCCGTGTCCTCATAGATGGAGCCCCCAACGGGGAACCCATCCGTGTCCTCCGGGACCAAGCTCCCTCCACGGAGCACCTCCGTGATCTCCGGGACCAAGCTCCCTCCGTGGAGCCCCACTGTGTCCTTCGGGACCGAGCTCCCTCTGTGGAACCCCTCTGTGTCCTTCGGGTCCTCCGGAGAGCTACTTAGTGGCCCCCATGGTCCGAGTCCCCTCCAGGGAGCTCCACGGGAGCCCTCCAAGACCCTAGTACCCACCCTAAAAAATTCTGGGGGAGACCCCTAGCCACACCCCACTTCCAAGGGCACGCTTTCAGCATGCTAGGTGGTCCTGGTACCCTCCAGGGCGTTGATGGAGTGTGCGGCAGCTCCTTAAACCTTTGCTGTGTGGCTGGAGGCACTACACCAAATACTGGTGGTACTAGGGTTGGCGGCCCTGCTCCTAGGGTTGGTGGCCCTGCTACTAGGGTTGGCGGCACTGGCTTTAGCGCCCCTGGAACTCGCTTTAACAGCCCTGCTACTGGCTTTAGCGGCTCTGCTACTGGCTTTAGCGGCCCTGCTACTGCGTTAGCCTCGTGCGTTACAAGAGCTACTATGGAAGCCGCTATGCTACCTGCGTTAGCCTCCACTACTATGCCATA
>JBBPCX010090002.1:0-25350 GCA_037974365.1 Hydrocynus forskahlii | reverse complement strand
TTTCCTCATCGTCAGCATTAAATGATTTCAAGGGTCCATACTCAACATGGTTTAAAAGACATGTCTCACACTTATATGCTATGGACATTAGATGTTTTTTGGCAAGTGACACCGTGAAGTTCTTAAGGGTGTTTTTGAATACCCTATGTTTGGCCTTACCTCTCATACTCCACATATGTATTATTGGTCCAATTTTTCTTATACAAGCTGGGTAATGTAACATATAGTGATATTTAGGAATCATGTTTCTACTGGGATACAACTGTTTGAACAAGTCATGGTGTTGCATTATTAAATGCTTTAAATGCACAATCATGCCAAGTGTCAGACGGACAAAATATGATGTTAATTATTTGCAGTAAAAGCAACAGCAATGTCCAGTTCTGATTTCCTTCTGGCACAATGTCACCAAAAATAAAAGGAATGTTTTTTACCAGACAGAGAGACTGAATGGAGGTGAGTCCAATACTATTGCCACTACTGTCCAAGTTAACCATTGTTGGACGACTGTAGCGCTCCAAGAATCCATAGTCAAAAGCATATATTCGTGAAAAAAGACCAGGTTTTGACAAAGAATTCTCTGATAGATATTCCAACAGTAACTTTATCTCATACTGAGCCACCCTTTCGAGAATGTCATGCAAACATGAAAGAACTGTAGGCCATTCAGTGTCGAATTCTTCTTTAAGCCAAACACATGCAGCTTTTGAGGATTAGATTGTAACTCACTGCAGTGCATTTCAAAAGGTTCTTTCCCTCGCAAGATTATCTTTGGGTCATCCTCACTATACACATTCTGAGCATCATCTTTTTCAATCAAACACAAACGACAGAAATAACATCCACTGAAAGCATCCCCAACTTGTCCCCTATAACTATAGTTATCTGATATATAGTGCCTTGGACCTTTTCAGATGAGAAGGGTAAATCAATGCCATGACTCTCCAATAATTTTATGTCATCAATAACAGGCTGTAAAATAGGATCAAAGCCATATTTTCCCACATCTTCTGCATGAAACAATGCAATCAAATGAATGTTCATCAATGCAGAATTTTGGTGGCAGATTTCTGAGGACAAAGTATAATGCACCAATTTCGTGAAATGTTGAATTTGCAAAGAAGTCGGTTGTTTTTAAAACAATGGATGTGTCTTAAAGTAACTTCCATCACAAAAGTATTCATATCTGTCTTTTTTTGATTCACAAGGTTTCACAAGCAGTTCACAAATATAAGAATTGCAATAGATAAATGTAATTGTTTCCAAAATTGGAATGTACACAAAAGTGTCTTTTACTGGGACCTGGTTATAAGTTCTTGTATTTTTATTTAATGAATAAAATATTCATAATGAATTCCTAATTTTTTTTTGCCACAGGCTCCGCAAGCCCCCATTTTGCACTGAAATACTTCTTCCTTTTAGTTTCTGTATCAAAGCTCTCAGTTGGGTTTTCAAAAGTCTCGAGATGTTTTTCCAATGTAGATCTAACAGGATTATCTACCGGCACAGCGGACAGTACTTTCTGCTTAAACTGAGAGTGCAGCCCATCAGCAAAATCTTCCAAATCACAAACAACTGCTTACACTACACTATTTGCCACATCACTACCACTAAGTTTAGCAATAATTTTAGCACAAATGTCTTTAGCATTTTCTTTGATACACTCGCCTGATCCACTGTTTTCAGAACAACCAGCCTCAGCGCTCTGCAAGACATTTGTTCCCGCAACTTCTACAGTTTCTTGTAAGCTGTCAAAATCATCTGCATCACCATTTTGACAAGAATCTTTATCATGAACACTATTTAAATGTTTTCTAAAACCAGGATATGTAGTGAACTGACACCAACAATGCTCTTGTGAACAAACCAACAAACTGGCCAAGTCGTAAATGACTTATCAAAGCCTGACTGGTGATGTGCAGAGCTCGACAGATAAAACATTTATACATTGTCAATTCTTATTCAAAATCTTGGCACGCAACTCACAAACACGTGGTGACTCATCTGCTGATATTACATCAATGTTGAATATGATGGTTTGCACAAAAGTGTAGAGATGAACCAGGGACTCATCATAAGACAAGCTGAACACATAGTGGGATTTGAAAAGTTGGTCAAAAGCAGTTAATGAGCAGGGGATGGGTTGTTTATCATCTGTGATGTAAAAGGTGTCAATCCTGTTCTGAGTTCGGCCAACAGCAAGGATATATGGTTGTTTACCCTCTCTTTCTTGCAGGTGTTCATCGATGCTGCAGCATGACTAAAAAAAAATGAGATTTAAACAACAAAAAATGAATTTAAAATAAAACGTACAACTTTCACTAATGCTGAGCATAAACCGCCCCTTTGGTGTGAGATCATGTGCCTTAAGGACATTACTCACAAATAATTGGCCTGTATCAAGTCACTGACTTGGTAAACTCTCACTCTACATAGAGAGAAAATGCAAGAAAGTGCTTATAACTGAAGTCTCTTGTGGGATTTAAAAACGTGAGGCAATATAATTTACGTTGTGAAAGTGCACCATTTTGGCCACTGCATCACTCTGACTTATTTTGGTCCTCCTCTTCCACTCAGCTGAGTGTGGCAAAAGATAAAGCAGCAGCAGCAGAGAAGCCATGTCACTGTCCCAGTCTACTGAGGGAAACTAGGGTGTGATTAATTTATGAAAGGAAAATGTAAATGAAGTATTAGTAAAATCAACAAAGCATGCTGTGAAGCTTACCATTTCCATCATTCTCAGCAGCTTTTAACAAATGACTCAGGTCAGCTGACTGAGTCAGGTGTTTGGCCTCTTTGATGATTTTGGGCTTGAATGAAGTATCCCACTTCTCAAGGAACCTGGAGGCTGTTTCAGCACCAAACAGCAGCAGGAAGTCTTGATTCACCTGTTGATCATACACAAGCATATATAATAAGTCAGGGTTTGGTATTGTTATATTGTATATTCACATCCATCTTTGATCTCTTTTAAAGATGGAAAGTATGTTATTCATAACTTCTGAAACCTTTGTCAGAACAAAGATCTTTGAAAACAAAATTTAGTCAGAGGACCAGGATGGCCAATGAGTGCATCTTTTATTGCAGTAACTGAAGACTATCACTGAGAATTAAAGATTGAAGTTAAAAATAAAGGAAATGTACAACTCACTAGTCCTTTGACATCCAAAAAGTGTAGAAACATTTTGAAGACATCTGTAGTTCTTTGTGCATCATGCACTAGGTCCTGGCGGTGTTGGAACGTCATCTTCATCTTCTGAAATACATTTGCTTCATCAGGACAGTGAACAAGAAATGAAATCAAATCTCTATCAAGTTGCTGAGGCAGTGTGGTTGCTGATCTATGACGCTTTGGACATTGTTCTTGAGGCACTGAGGCTTCCTTCACTGGCCGTTTAATTGTACACCTGGACATGGTCTTGAGGCTAAATATCCAGTGCCTTTCACCCCATCATAGAAATGTTCCTGTTACATTTAAATGAATAAATCAACATCAAAATGTCATATGTAGATGCAGCAAAAGGAAACCAAAGAACAATCACTCATTATATCCTTACAACCGAAGTCATTTCCAATCAGGGCTAATCAGTGATCGTAATCTTGAACAAGTTGCACTTAATAAAATACTCAAAAGTTTCAATTGTGGTTATGACACTTTATGTGTAGTCGCAATCAAAATGAAAATAGAAAAACTCTGAAATCATTTCATTTTTACTGTAGTTAATCCGTGATGATGATTTCTTACTATAATTGCAAGACTCACATAGCCCTTTGGAGAAAATGGATCCTTCAGTGGAGGAGTGTAATAATTCCCAAGGCATACTTCTCCTTTTGCTGACGGGAGGGAATCCTCCTATAGAGAAAAGACAATCGATCAATCTTGAATGAGTTTTCCTTCTATTACGTTACAGTGTATGCTTACAAGAACATATGACTCTACGTTACATTTATTTATAATATTAACTTTAACATTTACCCATGTCTCTCGGTCAGATCACTTGCCAATATGTTGACGAGCTGTCTCCAGGTGTGATGATTTTCTGACCAGAACTCTTCAAGAATATCCTCTCCACCAGGCTTCCTATGCAAGGCATTTTCAACCACCTACTTACATAAAGAGGGGAAAAAAGTGCTTTTCAGTGCTTTTTATATTCCATAAAATAATTGGAAGAAACACATACATCATTTTTTATATAAACAAAAGGTGAAAAGTTCAGAGGAATGTCAAAACCCAGCAGCAGGAGGCAAACATCTGAGGGAGCAGATCCATAATACTTACATTAATAGAGAGCAAGTTTGAAATTACATCCTCTGGTGAAAATTTCAATTTTGCATGATACTTTTTAAAATATATTAATTAAAAACTACAAAAGACTTTTTCTACTGACAGTTACCTCTTTCACAGCCAGAAAACTTTACTGCAGAACTGCCTGAGTCCTCTTTGCTGGATCTACTGCAGCATGTGGGAATACCGTTTCCTTAGGTCACTGTCACTTGATGAAAGTGACATAGTATCCGAGGAAGATGGTGTTGAATGAGCTAAAGGAGAAAAATCTTCAAAAAAGACAATTTCATTAATTTCATTTTTGCAACTCTGTCCATTTTGGTAAACATGTTTTAGATTACTTAAAAGTATTCTGATTAGATTTCTATTAATCCAGTTAGCATATAGCATATAGCCACCATTCTTAAAGTGGTATGCTAAACATGTTTAAACATGTTTATTAGCATTACTGTAGCATAGCATTAGCACTGCTCCATATCAACTGCATTACCTACTTTGGTTAAAACTTGGTATAGAGAACAAAACGCCCTTTGTAAATTGATAAAGTGCACTTCTTACCTTTGAAACAGAATATTTCTGACACAGGGTCTTTCACTCTCACACATCTATCAACTGCTAGCTTAGTTGGTAGCTAGTCGCATTTCTTGTATGACTTCATAGGCTAAATGCGTAATCAAATCAAAACTGTTGGCAACTCTTTTCCCAATCCACATATATTACAGATTATTTCAATGATTTGACTTAAATTGCTAGGTGTGGTTCTTAACTTATCAACCTAATATGGATCTTGACTCCAAGGATTCTTCTGGGTATGCGTGTGTCCAGGCAAGAAAGTGCAAAAAAACAGATACAGAAAGTAACTACAAAAGAGTGTTGGCTATTAACTGCTTGAAACAGCACCGGCCAGAGAGCTTTTTGAGCACTCTAAGTGTTAAAATAACTCCCAAAACTAACACCCATTAAATCTGAACAATTAACACTGCATCCAGAGCCCTAACCTGATCCTCCTGTAGTTTTGGAAGGTTTATATTATTGAGGTATTCTTCGATGTCAGCATCTGGTAGATCAATTTGTGACATGTACAACTTTTTATAGAAATTTCTAAAAGTGTCATTTATTTCCTCAGGGTCATGAGTAATATTACCTGATTTTTTTTACAAAGGCAATCATTCCTTTTTCTTTATTCAGTTTTAATTTAATTAGTTGGCTAGAAATTTGCCACTTTTGTTGCCATATTCAAAGTTCTCCATTCTAAGTCTTTGTGCCAAGAGCTGTGTTTTTTATTGTTAATTCAATTTAATTTGAGTTTTAATTTCCTTAATTCACTCAAGATGTGTTCCTAGGGTAAGACAGCATACTCAATCTCTAAAGATTTAATCTTTTGCTCAAGTTCTGATACGATAGTGTTCTCTAATCTTTTCTTATGTGAGGAGTAAGAAATTATTTTACCTCACATGACTACTTTCCCTGTCTCCCAAAGAACACATGGTGAGATTCCTGGTGTGTCATTACTGTCTAGAAGGCCCATTCCTGCTTGAAATAGTTTATGAAGTCTTGATATTTAAGTAGTGATGTGTTAAATCTCCAGTGTCTGATTGGAGGTGTGACCTTTGCTCTAGTCAGAGTGAGGGAGGCGGGGGCGTGGTCATTGATGGTGATGGGCTGAATCTGAATGGCTGTAGTGTCCCTTATAACGGAGCTGCTAATTAAAAAGTGGTCTAATACTTAACTGCGATAGAAACACAAAAGTCATTATTTGAAAGTACTTACATCTCCCTCATCTGCTGACTTGTCACGGACAGTGGGTTCAGATCCCCCCGATGCTGAAGTTAGCTCCTTATTCACAGCTCCTTGTTCGAACTTTCCGTTCCACCTTAAATACTTAAAGTGGAACTTTTTAAGGTGGAATGAAACCAAGTGTTGCTGGGACATGGCCATCAAAAATGAAATGCAGCCACGCAGTCCTTCAGTTTTCTCTGTCTGGGAGAAAGTGGAGGGGTTTGTGTTGCTTTTTGAAGCCACAGTACGACACTTCATGAGTGACTTGCCTTTGCCTGTAGCGCTCAGTATATCTGTGCTCGTAAAACTAGCAGACAAAATGGTGGATCTTTAACTTTTAAAAAAATGTGAATTTTGCATAATAGGTCCCCTTTAAGTTTGCCAGGGAACAACAAATGATTCAGAGAAGGCTTGGGAGAAAGTGCTGTGGTCAGTTGAGACTAAAATCGAGCTCTTTGGCATCAACTCAACCCGCCATGTTAGGAGGAAGAGAAATGCTGAGTATGACCTGAAGAACACCATCACAGTCTCAACTGCCTTCAGATCATTAACAAGCTCCTCCTGTGAAGTTCTGTGCTGATCCCTCACCTTTCTCATGATCGTCCTCACCCCATGAGGCAAGATACTGCATGGAGCTCCAGACCGAGGGCAATTGATGGTCATTTTATATTTCTTCTATTTCCGAATAATCACACCAACAGTCGTCACCTTCTCTCCAAGCTTCTTGCTGATGGTCTTGTAACCCATTCCAGTCTCGTGCAGGTCTACAGTCTGGACCCTGACGTCCTTTACAACTCTTCGGTCTTGGCCCGTGGTGGTGGAGAGGTTGGAATGAAAGAAACTGATTCTGTAGACAGGTGTGCTTTATACACATAACGAGTTCAGATCAGGAGTATCTTTAATTGACAGACTGATTGTAATCTGTGTGTAACATGGACACACAGCCAGTCTGGAACCAGACATCCGGCTGGGTTGTAGGGGATCAAATACTTATTTCACAAGACATGCAAATCAGTTTATAACTTTTAGGTAACATTATTTTTTCTTGATTTTTGGTTGGTATTCTGTCTCTCGCCATAAAAATGAAACTATTTCCTGAATGAGAGAGTCAGGAAACTTACAAATTCAGCCCAGGATCAAATAATTATTTCCCTCACAGTACATATGGGAAATATCAACCACCCTCTCACCAAAGACTTTGCATCCTGCCTTCAGAGCTTTCAATTTCAGCAGCATATTAATTTTTTCACTCACATAAAAGGTCACATCTTGGACTTATTTTGTTGTTATGGTCTCTTTCCAACTGCACTGCTGATTCCTTTTTTAATTTCTGTTTCATAGAAATGTCTCACTTGATACCTGAACAGGTGCCAATTTTGTAATCCAAAGTAAACTCTTGAGTTTATCAAAGGTTTTGAAGGTTCTGTCCTATGTTGGAAGTTTTAGCTCAGTTGATTGGTTCTCCACCAGAATATATGTAGGAATCGTCTTAGGCTGATTCACCACTATATTCATTAATTGATTAATTATTAATCAATCATTTATTGCTTCATTATTTATTAATTAGGGGTCTTATATCAAGCAGGGTTATTAAGTACCAGCATGAACTATTCATCCAGCGAGCTAGTTCAGGAGGGATGCAGTAATTAACCCTTATAAATCTCTTCTTAAGTGCGCGGTTAAAAAGAGTTTTACTTGAATAGGGGAATAAATTAGTTGGATAAATTTTACTTATTTTTAATTTTCAGAGTATAGGTTGCATTATCACAGCAGAGAAGTGACTTCGCCTTATTGAACAAGAAATTGAATCACTGGTCATGATAAGACGGCATTTATTAATTAGACGAGACAAACATAAAACACACACAAACCCAAAATAAAATAAATGTGAATAATAATGGAATGAGTAACAATATTGATAAGGTTACTGAAATTACTGAAATTTTTCCTTGGACGAACCCCTGCCCAAGTAAACCTGGATATCCGCTTATCCCAAGCTATGAACTGACAGTCTGGAATCCTGACTGGTAATGATGAAAAGAGATACAACAGCCTTGGCAGCAGATTCATCTTTATTATGTCCAATCTAGACGTAAAATCCAATGTTAACATTGACCATTAAGTTAAATCCCTCTGGATCCTGTTATTCATTTTATTGTTAATTTCATGCAAGTCTGTCTAATATTCTTGCTTGGTGTGAAATTGATAGGGAGAATTTGGGTCTTTGTAATATTCAAAAGATATCCTGACATCTGACTGTAGTCATCCAAAATTTTCATAAGTTTGGGTAGAGTTTTATCTGGGTTCTGTAGGTAGACTATAATATCATCTGCAAAAAGTCCAATTCCTTCCAGCTTTTTGTTCTGTCTGACAGCTTGGGGCAGAGGCTCTATAAATATTTCAAACAGTGTGTGGCTAAGGCAGCAGCCCTGATGGGTACACCTATGCAGCTTGAATCTCCCAGACAGATGGCCATTGATCTTAATTCTGGCAGTTGGATCACTATAAAGGGATTGTATCCATTTAATAAACTGATCATTAAAGCCCATCCACTCTAGTACTCCATAAAGAAAAACCCAACATACCCTGTCAAATGCTTTTTCTGTGTGAAGATTAACCCGAACTGCACTTAAATGCTGTTTATTGGCCTGGTCTATAATGTGCAGGGATCGTCTGATGTTGTCTTGTGTCTGCCTACCATTTATAAACCCCATCTGATCTTCGTGTATTAACTCATGGAGAAAATGATCAATCCTTTTTGAGATAATGGACATAAATTACTTGTCAATATTCAGCATAGAGATTGGGCAAAAAGATTCACAGTGCTCTTTATTTTTGCCTTCTTTGGGGAGAACTGATATCACGGCCTCTCTCCATGATGGTGGTATCACAACTTTACTGACGGTCCAATTCATAGATTCAAGTAGTACCAGGGCAAGATCGTCTTTAAAGATTTTATACCACTCACTTGGAAATCCATCACTCCCTGGACATTTATTTGTCTTCAGTCTACTGATTGCTGCATCTAATTCCTTCTTTGTTATGGGAGTACATAATTTGTCGTTATTTATAATTCCTATGGAGGGTAGGTCCAGTGTTGACAGGTATTTTCCAATATTATCTACATCCCTAGTCGTGGACTGTGACTACAAGGTTTCATAATAATCTTTAAAGGTTTTATGAATTTCCTCTGTATCATATACTAATGTATTAGTCAGGGGGTCTCTAATCTTGTTTACTCATTTTATTTGTTGCATTCTTAAACGTCTAGCTAACATTTTCATTGCTTTGCACCCGATTCATAATAGGACTGTTTTATGTATCTTGATTTCTTTTTTAATTCTTCATTAAACATTGTATTTAATTAATCCTTGATCTCCTTTATCAGTTCTGCTTTTCTACTTATTTGTTGTTTTTTCTCTACATTTCTCAATTATTCTCTAATTCATCATATTTTGTTCTCCTTATCTTCTTTAAGTAAGCTGTTCTTGACATTAGTCTCCGTCTCATTATTGCTTTAACTGTATTCCACACAATAGTCGGGTCTATTTGGCCATCATTATTATCTCTAATACAGCCTCTAATTTCTACGCTGATCTCCTTCACCGTCATTTCATTAAGAAAAACTTGTCAATACGAAGTTACCCTCCTCTCCCTCTGCAACTCCAACGACATGAATGTTGTTTCTTCTGGATCTTGACTCTAAGTCGGTGAGTTTGGTCTGTAGAACACGCTGCTGCTCCAGGCGGGTGCAGAGAGCCTCAGTTGCTTCTGCCACCAAACTCTCCACTTGCTTCATCCACCCTCTCCAATAGGTTTTGCATTTCCGTGACTAAATTATCAAGTTTACCATTAATTTCCTGTCCCAAATTACTAATTTTGTGTTTCAGGCTTTCACTCTCCCCTTTGAGGTCAGTTTTCAGCTCCTTTATGTCATTAATTATTTCATTGTGTTCAGTGTTAAGTATGCTATCGCTAGCATGATCCGGCTCGATGTTGCTAACTTTCATCGCCGAAGCGCTTTTTACTTGAAATTTCAGCATATGTCCTTCTCCTTTCTGCCCCTTCGTGAGTCTTCTCCCACTTCTCTACCCTCTTTACTGAAAAAAGTCAACTTAACGAGTTATTTGTATGGATAAGAGCGACTTCACCCTGCATCGAATTACTTCATCAGCAAACCTGGAAGCCTCCGAATCACCCTCTCTTTAACTTAGCCTTGACGAAGCATTTAATTCCGTAATATTAAGGATATTAATCTTGATACTGTTTCCTTTTCCAATTCTGCGCCCAGGTCTAAGGCCTCTGAAGGCTAAAGGTCGACAACTTGAGCACCAAAAACTGGCCTTGCTGTTCATAAAGACATAGACAATGATTGTATTTCCCATTACACACAAATTCACCTGTTTTCAGCTTCTCACTGCCTCTGACATTTCAGATCTCATCTTTAAGTTAAATCCTTCTACCTGCCAGCTAGATCCTCTTCTCACAGTTTGGGTTAAAGCCAACCTCCCATCTCTGCTTCCCTCTATCTCTGCTACCATCCATTCCTCACTTATCACTAAATGTATTAATCCAGTACAATTAATTGTGTTACAGAGTCTTGCCCTACTTTTACATTGTTACTAGTACTTGGACTCGGAGACCTTTGTCAACAGTAGGTCATCTTAGATGAACTGCGCAGAGAGAACAAAGCAGGGAAAAGCTCAGTTCTGAGGTTGAAAGCCTCCAGCACAACCTCAAATTGACCACTCACACTTTAAATGATGTATTAATGGAATGTAAAGGCAAAAGGGATTAACAAACACGACCCACTTCCAAAGGGAAAGTGAACTTGTCCGTGTCAGTGCAGAACATTTTCTTGCTGCTAGATAAGGTACCTCTAACACTAGGTCTCACTGGGATAGCTCACTTCTTTCTAGCATAGCAGCTTAGTAAAGCATTACACCTGCCACTGAATGAGGGACCAAGCTCCAGCCTCCACCTTTAAAGTCACATTAGATGCCAGCAACAGTTCAGCCAATGAAGCGGAAACTAAAAACTCTGCATATTCCACCACTGATCATGCTTCCTCTCCCATCCATTTAATCAGGAAACAGATCCCAGAACCTGCTCCTCAATTAAAATATCTTGATGCATCAGCCAAAGTCATAGAGCAGTTTGACACTTCAAGAGCAGATTACAACACTGCTGACCACCTAAGAGAAATTTAATGTAGCCTCACTATCTTGTCTCTCAACACAGCACGAGAAAATCAGGCAAATTTAGAAAACATTCTTTAGATCAGTTAATACCTTCATAGAATCACAACCATTTTCCATCAGAAGTAACCACTCTCAGCTATTTACAGCCATGGTTGAGGAGTACTCCCTCTTTTCTGATGAAACCTCAGTGACCATCTCGGCTGTTCAAATCAAGCAAATCATGCTGAAGACCACAGAGATTATTTTAACGGCTTAAAGCAAACATTTTTCCAGGGAAGAAATAGAACAGGTCTTTAAATCCCAGAGTATTTAAATCCCTCTTCTTAATCAGCCTCCATCCTTTTTTTTCTTCTTTTAGTGTGTGTGTGTGTGTGTGTGTGTGTGAGCGGACGTGTGTGTGTGTACATGTGTGTGTATACGTGTGTGCATATGCCTATGTGTATGTATATGTGTAAATGTGAGTGCACATGTAATGGAATGTTGTTTTGCATTGAGGGTGAGGGGCCATAACCCCGCGGCCCCAGCGCCCAAGGGAGACCGAATAGCCCCAGAGGCCCATGGTCCTATCAGTGGCCAGGGGACCCCGGCCACACGCCCCAGGAGCTCTGATGCTCTTATCAAGAGTGACGTACTTCAGTGCTGAAGTCCACATCTGTTCTTAAACCTGTAAAGCTAAACTTAAATCAGCGTCCTCGTTCAACCAAGGAACTGCAGGCTGTGTAACACCAAAACAACAACTGTCAAAGAAAAGTCAGAAGTTAAGACAAAAGTAAGGAAGGGATGGCGATAAGAGGGTTTTTTCTTTGGTAGACACATGCAAGCCGAAATGAGACATAGTTAGTCACCAAGATGCTCCTTGAAGAGGTGGGTCTTCAGACGACACTTGAAGACAGTGAGGGAGTCTTGATGCAGGTCGTCATCTTCTTTTGAGCAGCGGAGGCTCGAGACGAGCCGTGCTTGAAGCCCTGAGAGGATGAGTGACACACTGTTTGATAAATGCTGTTATGTATGGGGTGCAAGTCCATTCTTGGCCTTGAAAGCAAGCGTTAGGGACTTGAACTTAACATGAGCAGCCACAGGGATCCATTGAAGGTTCCTTGGTAAAGGTGGGGTGGGTGAGAAAATTGAAGACTGACCTCACAGCTGCATTCTTGAGGTGGTTGGTCGTCATCCAAGAGGAGATGTTGCCAGACAGTCTGAGATGCGGGTTGAGGCCTGGTTGTTGCTGGAAAGGAAAGAGAGTTGTTCCACAGCCTGAGGGCACCCCTCGCCATGCCTCATGCCCCAGAGAAGGAGCAAGAAAGTGGAAGGTTAGGCAGAATCAGTTAAAGGGTGGGAAGCCGACATCACAGAAAGCTAGATGACCAATGTTTTCAATCAGATAGGAAGGAAATGCATAAACGCCACCATAAGACAGAACTAAGATCTCTCTGGGACATTGTGACAGACCTCAAAGATCTGTTGTCTCCCAGTTTCTAATTTCTAGTTTCCTCCAGTTCCCTCGATTTGTCAAATTTTATGTTATAGCTTTCTCAAGTCTAACCTACAGCGAGGCATCAATTAGCTGTTGGTTCAGTTTCCGATACATATTTTCTTCAAAATTATGAAACTAAAAATGTTACAATATAAAACTAAACACTGAAAACACTGACAGCAGCCACACTGGAAAACATGCAGCTGACCTCCCCTGATATTAATTTACACATGCAATAATTTATTTACAGGGTTAGTAAATCGTTAAATTTGGGCACTGAATTCATTATTTGCATTGAAGCCTCCCTGCAGTCTCTGGAAGAAATGCCACAAAACACAAAATAAACATTTTGCCCTATTGTGCTCATTTACAAGACACAATCCTCTAGAGACTCTGAGCAGATCAACTTGTAGGTTTATTTGTTTGTTTGTTTTCGAGAGCTGTCAAGTTAAAGATCTTGTAGACCTTAAGAATATCATCTGTATTTGTGATACTGATAAGCTAATTACATTTCACAGGTCAGAATTTGAGAAGATGAACAACTTAATTGAAAGGTATGGTGTTGTATAATATCTAAATAATTTCTACATTTACATTACATTTTTCTAAAAGCATAACTGCTATTCTTCTTTTGCTTTCAAGAATGGCAAAGGCAGCAGAAGCTGGATTAGGAAGAAGCGGATTGCAGTCTGAAGATGTCAGTAATCTCTGCCTGGAATCAGAACTGAAAGCCATGTACCAGTGCTTACGATGCAGTCAGTGGGCAAACTTTGTGTTTGGTCTAAAACAAGCACATTGTGGCAGGGATGCAGACAAAGCCAGGAAGAGGGCAGAGTACAACATTGAGGTATAGCTTAAAGTAAACTGGCCATTATTGGCAAGCATGAACAGTGCACAGCGTAAAAAGTGTGACGTTCTTCTCTGTATTTAACCCATTTAACTCACTTAACCCATTTAACCCATTCACCTTACAGAAGCAGTGGGCAGTGAGTGTATGAATGTAGCACACACTTCTTTTACTGATACAGTTTTTTTAAAGGTAAATAAACACGAACAGCTGTTTATGGCAGGCAGCTTGGGATATGCAGAGGAGAGGTAAGTGTCCGAGGTGATCAGCAGGCGGAGTATGGGTCAACATCAGTGCTCATGTAGTCACATCTCTTTCCTAAACCTGTAAAGCTAAACTTAAATCAACGTCCGCTATTCAACCAAGTTACTGCGCGCTCTGTACACCTAAACAACACCTGTCGAAGAAAAGTCAGAAGTTAGGACAAAAGTAAGGAAGAGAAGGAATAAGAGGGTTTTTTTTAATGATCGTTCCACCACTATGGAGCCAAGACTGAGAAAGGTCTTGACGCATGTCTCCCTCTTCTTCTGAGCGGCAGAGGCTCAAGACGACCCATGCTTGAAGCAGTGAGAGGATGATAAGAGATACGTTGTTTGATCAGTGCTGTTATGTTTGGGGGTGCAAGTCCATTCATGACTTTGAAAGCAAGTGTTGAGGTCTTGAACTTAATGCGAGCAACTACAGGGAGCCAGTGAAGGTTCCGTAATAAGGGTGTGGTGTGAGTGAACTTAGGAACGTTGAAGACTAACCTTGCTGCTGCATTCTGAATCAGCTGGAGTGGTTTTGTTACCTTCAGTGGAAGTCCAGCCAGTAGAGAGTTGCAGTAGTCCAGTTTGGAGATGACCAGAGACTGGACGAGAAACTGTGTAGCTTTTGTGGTGAGAAAGCATCCTTCTGTTGTTGTAGAGAAGGTATCTGCATGTTCTGGAGATCTGGTCACTCTGCGGTGAGAAAGATCTTCATCTAGAGTAACATCAAGATTTCTTACCTTTGAAGGGACGATAACAGAGTTCCTAACAGAAACAATGAGGTCGTGGCTTGGTGAAGGACTCCCTTTGATAAAGAGGAGCTCGGCCGTGCTGAGGTTCAGCTTGAGGTGGTGGGTCATCATCCAAGAGGAGATGTCGGCCAGACAGTCTGAGATGCGGGTTGAGACCTGGTTGTCGCTGGAAGGGAAAGAGAGAATAAGATCCATATCATCAGCATAAAAGTGGCAGGAAAAACCATGTGAGGCTATTACATCCCCAAGAGAACCAGTATACAGAGAAAAGAGAAGTGGTCCTAGGACCGACCCCTGTGGAATACCAGTGGATAATCTTCGTGGAGCAGACTGGGTGCCTTGCCATGCTACTTGGTACCTCCGGTCATCGAGGTAGGAAGCAAACCATTGCCAGGCTGTGCCCGAGATCCCAAGGTTGGAGAGAGTGGCAAGGAGGATCTGTTGGTCGATTGTGTCGAAGGCAGCAGAGAGGTCAAGCAGGATCAGAGCAGAAGACAAGTTGACTGATCTTGCCACATGAAGTTCTTTGGTGACGGCAAGTAGAGTGGAGTGTTTTGTCTTGAACCCGGACTGGTGAGGGTCCTGAAGCCTGTTTTGAGAAGAAACAAGTTGATTTGGTTATAAACAGCACGTTCCAAGACTTTAGAAAGGAAGCAGAGAGGAAATACCGGTCTGTAGTTGTTGACATTTGAGGTGTCCAGCGAGGGTTTCTTCAGAATCGGTGTGACCACAGCAGACTTGAAATCAGATGGAACATGGCCACTCATCAAGGAGCTGTTGATTATGTAGGCGATGTGTGAGATGAGATCTGATGTTATCATGAGTGTGCTGGATGGGAGAGGGTCGAGCGGAAACGTATTAGGTTTGCTGGGCGTCAGGATTAGTGACACTTCCTCAGGAGAGAGTGGTGAGAAGTCATGAAACTGGGCAGCATGGCCTGGTCTCTGTGTGGAAGACAGCATGGTGGTTGGAGGCAAGGATCTAAAACATTCTAAAACATTAACTTCATTCTTCTCTTAACCATTCATTGGTTAAATCATTTTATTGTTTTAGGTCATTGTCTTGATGCATGACCCATTTTCTCTTGAGAGTCAGATATCCTGGCATATTCCTTAAAAGTTTGCTGTTATAATTCATAATTCATAATTGGTAATCTGCCCTGGCCCAGATGTAGCCAAATGGGCCTAAACCATGATATGACTGGTACTATGTTTCTCAGATAAGATAAGGTTCTTTTCTTATTCTTTGTCCAGATGAAATGCTTCTCATTGAAACCAAAAAGTTCAGTTTTGTTATTATTTGTCCACAAAGCATTTTCCTTGCCCATATGATCATTTGCAAACTGCAGACTAGCAGCTAATGCCTTTTTTTTGGAGTTTAGTGGCAACCATTGCAACCCTGCCATGCACACTGTTGTTGTTCAAGGTTCTCCTGAACTCATGAACATTAATATTAACACTAGCCAATATAATAGAAGATATTATAGTATTTGCAAGGAACTGTGGTGACTGACACAACAAGAGTAGCATTTAAAGTTCACTGGCAATGAGGGATTTTTTGAAGTATAATTTTACAGTATAATTCTTTAATAATTTGTTGTACCACGCTCCTAGACTTAGTCTTACCACAAGCACAACCACAATTGATTCTTGACTGAAGTTTGTTTGGCTGGCATATAAGTAGACAAAGAATGGAAAAGCCAACATGAAGTGTGTTAGTGAGGTGTCGTGCTACTCCTATCCTCCAGTCTCAATATCGTTTGCATAATTTTATTTTTTAAGTCTTTGGAAATTTACTAGAGGGATGGAAAACTATTGTTGCAGAAGTTTTTCATTCAGCTGGTGTACTGATGATGGTGGTAGAGAGTGCTGGTCCATAATCTTCCATAGGTGTTCAGCAGGGTTGAGATCTGACTGTGAGGGCTGTAGCATGTGATTTACATTTTACACTGTCACTTTCCCTGGAAAACAGTGCATACATACTCAGCCTCCCAAGAAAATGCGATTCATCAAACAAGATTACCTTCTTCCATCACTCCAAGGTCCAGTTACACCTCTGTAGGTGCTTTCAAGGGCAGACAGGGGTCAGCATGATGACTCTCACCAGTGTGTGGGTTCACAGCCCAATCCTAAGCAGGGTGTGATGCATTATGTATTGTGACACATGATGTCCCTTACCAGAAGGGTGTGGATCAGAAGGAGAATCTTTATTGCTGTCATTTCAGCCAGCTACACAGTATACAGTAAAATTAAACCATATTCCTCCAGGACCACAGTGCAACACAAAGAACAAAAACAGAGGCCAACATCTCTTTTTTGTCCACTTTCAGAGACACACTGTTGATTCTTTCCCAGTCAGCCATTGCACCTCCTCTGTATATGCCACTTCATCGTTCCCTCCGATCAAACCTACCATATGTGTCATTAATAAACCTGATGATGTGATTTAAGCTTTGCATTTCTGAACAGTCACTGGACAGCTGCATGAACACCAGAGGGCTGAGCACACAGGTCTGGGCTAATGGTAGTCACTGATGCAGGACAACTTGTTTTGCACAGGGATGATGGTGGAAGCTTTGAAACATGTTGGAATGACAAGGTGCTCGGAGAGCATCCTCTGAGCACACTACCAGGAATGTTGTCCCCATGGGTTGTTAGTGTTAGCACTGGGTGGGATGTACACTGTGACTGTGAGTAGCCTACAATGGTGAATTCGCATGGTAAACTAGACTGCATTGTGTGCTTGCTCAAATGCAGAACTTAGCATTAGCATTAACATTAATATCACTGTTAGCATTAGCATTAACATTGCATTAGCTTTAACATAGCATTAGCATAGTATAGCGTTAACATTAGCATACCATTAACGTTAGTATTAGCATAGCATTAGCATAGCCTTAGGGTGAGTGTGTGTATGTGTGCGTCCCAATATTTTTTGTCCACATAGTTTTGTATGACAGCTCTGTCCCAATACCTTTGGCCATATTGTTCAGTTTAAACACGTGTGTCTTTGGGGGCATGGCCTGAGGTCTCACATGAAGTTTCATAAGGTTTGGTCACTGTATGGAGCCTGAAAGTTTCTTCTTCTGAACCTGCATTCATTTCAAAGGGGTTAAAAATGAATGGAAGTGAATGGGGGAAAAAGGGATGAGCGAAAGAAAAGGAAAAGACAAGTGCAGGTCATCAGCATTTGTGTGTCGGGAAAATTGGCCTGAAGTATCACATGAAGTTTGGTGGGTTTCGGACAAAGCGTGTCCGAGCAGGACTATCTGAAAGTTCAGGGTGCCAATACTTTTGCAAATCATTTTCACCAGAAAAATGGGAATAACGAACGAACGACAAGACACAGCAAAAAGCTGTGAACAAGCACGCTATTCCAGATTGTGCCCTACGTTTCAGAGTCGGAATTGTGTCTCTCGAAAGCCATGGGAGGAGTAGAGGGCCAATAATAATAAAGATAATAATAAAACTTAAGAAGAACAATAGTTTTACGTGGATCAGGAGTCGTGGATTCAGTCACACGCAGATTTTTTTCTGAGAACCTAACTAATCGTTTTATGCAGCAAATATTCTCTGTAATTTTTTTTGTGGCCATATGTTTTTTTAAGCATTTTACTTCTAAATCATTAATAAACATGTACTAATTTTGTAACATAAATATGAACGTAAAATCAGCTACATTTCCATATAAAATATAACTATAAATGTTTTTGTACTGGTTCCCAAGCACGTTTTTTTAAAGACGGAGGCACTCCGGCTCTCACGGTTTCTGGCGAATAACTTGTGATCTACGGGGGCTAACATTGCGTATGAGGGCTCCTTGGAAATGTCTCCTGTGGATGTATCTAACTGTGAAGTTTGAAGTGTCTGGGTGGTCACGCCGCGGAGCTATGCCGCTCGGAACGTCGGCACAAAAGTACTGGGACAGCGTGCTGACGAGGTGAACGGTTTTCGGGGAATAATAGATGGCCGCCGTGCATCGGACAGTCATTCTTTTCCAGAACACACAGATTGCCAGTCGCCCCTCTGTTCTTCTTAAAGCCCAGTAGTTTTATTACTGTAAATTAAACTGAAAGAGGCTGCTGAGCTCAGTCGCCATCCAGTGTCTGCTTTAAATGGCGGGTCTCTATAATACAGTCCTCCTGTGAACCCTGAATACCCTGTGAACCGCTGCTGAAGAACAGTAAATTATTGATGTAAAATTATTGGTGATTACCCTACAATTTACTGTATTTTTATGACTAAAATTAGACTAATTTATTACTGTAGTTACCTGTTTATACCAATGAAAACGACAGCACATACCAAAGAAAATGCCTGTGTGTGAATTACAGTACAGTCTGTATGGCCTTACCTTTATATTTTCATTAGGGGTAATGTATTAAACGGAGTTTAAAATTAAATTAAAGTGTTCTGGAAGCAAATCTGGGGCATATTTAGGGTTTACACTATAAAAATAGGCATTTGTAGGCTTTTTTTTACCAAAACACAACAACGCAGTTTTTCACTATACGCCGGTGCTCTTGGAACGTAACCCCTGTGAAAAGCGAGGGATTATTGTATATCTATATCTATATCTGTTGTGAACTGGGTGAATCATAATAGCCCTGACACAACCCAGTAAAAGTATTCCCCTTTCCACTGAAATTAAATGCCAACATAAATTGGCTGTCTGCATGGACAGGAATGCTGAAAAAAAGCATTGACCAAATCAACAACAGAAAACTATTGCGCATCAGATGGCACCTGAGACAAAATTGTGTACGGATTTGGGATATTAGGAGTGTGGGGCTGTAAAGCACTATTAACAGCCTTTAAGTCCTGAACAAAGCACCAATCATCAGGTTGTCCCTTTTCAGAAGATTTAGGTAATGGAAAAATTGACGTGCACACTGGAGAGTAGTCACATAGAACAATAACCCCAGCTTTGAACAAAGATTTAAACTCTGGAGTTATACCACCAATTGCTTCTTGTTTAAGTAGATATTGAGGTTGGCGTGGATGCAAAGCAGATTTAGGAGTAATAACGATTGGTTCACTATTTTTAATTGGCATCATTTATAGTCAGACCAGTACAAATAGGAGAGCTTTAAGTTCTCACCCAACACTATTGAACCAGTTAACATTCTGGGTCCGGACCCAAACTGATGTGCCCAGTACAATGTAAACTGTCTGTTGCCATTAACTCAGTATTAACTGGAGAGATAACTTCACTGCCGTTTTGTAATAATAACTGCAAGACACCCCCCCCCTTGGAATTTCCACTTGTAGGCATACAGTAGTCTCTTGGGTTGGCTTTGTCTCATGCACAAGGTGTCAGGCTCTGATGAAATATACTCAACAATTTTGATGCCCTAGGGTGTAGAAGATAAGCCAGTTCCCACCCAGCACATTAAATCTCATCACAATAAATTTACAGGGCAGCAAGATGAGAGCAGAAAAGCATGTTTGAGGCTCTTCTGCCCATCTCTACATGAGAGAGAAATAGTGAAATGCTCCTTTCTGAAGACACACACTGAATTTACAAAGCGTCCACTCATCATTACCAAATTTGCTTTCTTTGATAACTGAGTAGGTAGACCCTGAGTCTACTAGAAAGTCAATTGCTCTGTTTTTAATCCGGCTTTGAATCCTGATAAGTCATATGTGACAACTTCATATAGTTCCTTGGGCTGTGTTTGAGTTTCTAAATGATCAATAGCTTGTAATGATCAGTAGCTTGTAAGATAGCTTATAAGTGTCTGTGTGTGTGTGTCATTTGTACTTATCAGTTCATCCTGACTGGAATCCGTTCCCTTTGTTACTCCCTGCTACAGAGTCAAGCACTGCCAGTGGCAGCGTCTGGCTTGGGGCATTAGGGCAGCTGATGGCCCAATGTCCGTCTTCTCCGCAACGGTAGCATGGAATTAGAGCTCGGCCCTGTACCTTGGCCACTTCTACCTCTTCCTCTGCCTCTTCCGCGTCCTCTGCTTCGACCTCGTCCATGTTCTCTCTCACCTTGCCAGCCTCCTCCTCCACCTGATCCATTTTGGACAGCTTGGTACATAGTCATAGGAGCCATGTGCCTCTGACTTCTTCTGTTTGCGTCGTCTTGACTTCAGGTAGATTTCAGCATGGAGAGCATGTTTGAGAATGTCAGACAGTCGGCCTTCTCCCAGCTGATTCAAGACTGTTTCACACGTGAGCTGTACTTCATTTCCAAGGTCTGTTGGTTGTGTCATACCACTGTGTTTAAGACTTCAATCAGTAGCTGTAGTGTGGTAGGTGTTCCATTGCGGTCTTTATGTTTGTCTCTGACCACAGCCGATGAACCAGCATGAGTCTTTCTGATACAGCCACTTACCATCAGCATCTGGAGGTGGGGGTCTCTGGCCATGGCTTGCCCGGTGTCTCTTTACGATTGTGATGAGGTATGACTAGAAACTGAACTGTTCGCTGTGCTTGGTGGCTCTTGGAGTGGTAACTGTTCGGGTTTGGGTACCAGAGTCGACGTGGATGGTTCTGCTAGACTGTGAGGTGCTTCTGAGTTGGGCATCGACGGTGCAATTGGAGGATGCAGAGATCTTGGCAAAAGACGAATCTGTATACTTGTGAAGTAGACTGGTTGGCTTGTCTGCACAGTGTTCATTCAGTGTGGGGGAGAAACGTTCAAGTTGGGATCAAACTTGGACACTGAGGGATATAAATAACACTGCATTTCAGTGATGTGATCTGTTCTTTCATTTTTTTGCATCCGTACCCCCTCAGTTTGTTTTTTGTCCCTACGTTGTTGTCTCAGTTTGTTTGTTATCCCTACGTTGTTGTCTCAGTTTGTTTGTTGTCTCCACGGTCAGCTTCACTTCCCCCCAGAGCTTCAAAAACGTAGACTTTTCTCCTAGGACTTCCAACTTTCCCCACTTATCTTCCATAGCCTTGTCATAGACCTGAGTTTAATAACTCATGACACAACATTTTCTTTATGCACTTGGTAGCAACTTTACTAGACAGAGCCAAAGAGATGTCTTTATCGAGCCTGTGGAATTATTTGCAAAAATGATCAGAATGAGCTTAGACTAAAAGTAACTATATTAAAGAGACTTTCTGTAATTCCTATAGTTTTTAAATCCCAAAATCTGTTTTGTCCCCAAGGAGGTTTTGAGGAAAGCACAAGATGACATTAAGGCCATTCTAGATGATCTGAGGGACATTTTACAGCCTGAAGAAAATGGAAGCGACACCAAGGTATTTTTCCAGAGGCATTTTTCACAGTACATAGTACATTACTAAATTCTAGCTCATCTTTCTTCTTTTTTTTTTTCAAAGACATTGCGAAACTTTGACATCACAATACGCAATCTTCAGTTGGCGATATATCAGAAAAAAAGAGTACTCCCAAAGACTGTCTTGGTAAGATCACACACACACAACACACATTTCTGATATTTGCAAAAGTCAAAGGCCACCCTTCATCCAGTAAATTTCCAGTCAAAATAGCCACTGACATGCTATTTATTTTCAAGACATTAAAATTAAATACAAGACAATTGTATGGATACATCTCGGATGAGGATAAAGTTTGTCTCTGGCTGCTATTAGACTTAAAAGAGGAACCTCGGCTTTATCCAAGTTGAGCTGGAGAAAGTTGTGAGACATCCAGTCTTTTATATCCTTAATGCAATCCTCAGCTGTATTTGATCTGTGTTTATTATCTGGGTTGGCTGCTGTATACAATTGTGTGCAATCTGCGTATCAGTAGAAGCTAATCCCTAATGACGCTAATAAAAGAGGCCCAAAGACCGAACCTTATGGGACTCCATACTTTACTTTGGTATGTGATGATGATTCCCCGTTTACACTTACAAACTGATAACGGTTGGTCAGGTATGATCTAAACCAGGGCATGGTTGTTCTTGTGATTCTGACCAGGTTTTCTGGTTTGTCTAATTGAACTGAGTGAACAATGCCACACTAAGGTCAGGCAAAACCAGCAAAGAATCTAATCCTTTGTCAATAGACGGTAAAAGATCATTTGCTATCTTTACTATCTGGACCAAACTTTGGTTTCTTTAACAGAGACTTAACAACTGGTAGTTTAAAGGCGTTAAAGGAACAGTTCCTCCCATTCAGAAATTGTGCTGAATGGTAATCGTGGATTATTTTTGTTAGATCAGAGAGGACAGAAGGACTGAACATGCTGCAGTAAGTGCTCTGCTGTCATCTGTATGGGTCTCTTTCCAGGTAGAGTGGAAGGATTCCAGCTTGGTTAATCACCATTTACGCTCTAATTTTCACACATTTTGCATTAAGCCATGAGCTTGATCATTATTATTACTTAGTAGAGGGTTGTGTAAATAGTTGTAGCTTTTGGTTGTGGTCCAAACTCATGCACTAAACTTGTCAGGTCTAATCCAGGTCTCTTTAAGAAATAAGGCATGAAATTCCAGATCAGCAATGATTTCATTTACAATGGTGGCTTTAGAAACGAGTGATGTTATATTAAACAGTCCTGGGCTGCTGGTTTGATTAAATTATTGGAACAGTTTTTTTGTTTTTGTACGTTTCTGTTTAGTTCAGGGGACAAGCACAGTCTTGACAGTGCTGAAGTAGGTGATGAGTCAAGACAACTAGTAGACGGACAGTTTAGCCAGTCTGTCTGCTGCCTGGCCTCGGCACTGGTTTGTCAGCAGTTACTGGTGGATAGCTAACGGGTTATAGGCTATGCAGCAAGAATTTAGAGTAACACCACCCCGCGAAGGACACCGAGTAATTCAGTGCCCAAAGCATGCTGTAGCACTGTGTCACATTGGAATGGGACCAGAGTAACTAATTTAATGGTTTATTGTCATCTTTTAGAGTAATGAGGGTGGAGGGAGGGATTTGGCAGGATTGGGAGGTTGGTGGCTGGCGAAGCAGTGAGGAACAGGGCTGGAGACAGGGTTGAGAGTGTGACAGGATGAGCAACAGGCTGGCAGGCAAGAGAGTGATCCTGATACAAGTAACAGCAACAAACAAGAAGACGAGCAAGCTTAGAATGCACAATTCTAAGTGGCGCTGGGACGTGCTCTACCACACTTGCTGAACCAATGATCTGGTGCTGAGTGGGTCACTTAGCACAACAGTACAAGCTGATCAGAAACCAGGAGAAACCAACAAATGTGTCATTTGAAGAGGGTGTTTACACTGTTAATAGACTCAAAAATGTACTCTTCTTTGCTCTTTCTATGTTTCTGTTACTTTTAGAATCATGTGGAAATGACACACAATTCTGATCATTTGATATTTTTATGCAGTTTGTGTGCATCTGCTGAATCTTCTTTTGATGATCACTTAACAATGTATCTTTTGTAGGACAAAATGCAGGATGTGTCCAATGATTTGCGCCCACTGATTGAGGAAAGCTACAAGATTGGCTGTTTGATGGCTTTGCATAATCCACCCATCCTTCTTGACTGGAGCAGGAGCAAGTCAGGACCTTTCCCGCCGATAAAAACCGTAAGTACTTTAGAGAGAAAAGGCCATTTTAACTGTTTAACGATTCATCAAGTTTGCTGAATTCTGGACTGCAGCTGTCGGGATATGGTCGCTTTGTGTTCTTGACTGTACTAAAAATGTATACAGTTATATATTATGTGGAAATATAGCTGTATCAACGTTGGTACATTTATTTTTTCTTATTAATGTAGCACTAAAATGCATGAACATTTATCCATACTGTACAATTTACACTGCATTCCAGCAGTGCTAGAATGAAAATACTAATATTACCACTGTATAGACTGGACTGCAATTCATGCAGCGCATTTTCTTTGGTATGTGCTCTCATTTTCTTTGGTATAAGCAGGTAAATACAGTAATAAATTCATGTAATTTACACTAATAAAAATACAAGGACAGAATGAAAAACAGGAGAACACTCGAGACGCTTCACAGGGGAAATTTTGGACTGCAGCGTCACAGGGCAGCAGCCAATCAGCAGCAAGGAGAAACAAATAACGTTCTCGGATTGGCTACTTTCAAACCTCCCTCCTCTGAGTACAGCGGTGTTTCACCATCCCAGGATGCCTTTCTTTGTGTTTCTCTCCACAGGACCAAAACATTTATAGTTACTTTTATAAGGAAATGTAGCTGAATTTACATTAATATTTCTGTAATTATTAATTATTAAATTAAAAAATTATTAAATTATAGTTTTGTAATTTAGCACAAACATACGAACATTTAGATATTGCCACGAAAAAAGCTGTGACGTCTGGGCCTCGTCAGCCATGCCCCTTCGTCCTCCTGCTGTCAGGTCTGGTGTCAGTTACAGTAGGGGCCGCTAGAGGCCACCCTTGTTTAAGTTTGGGTTTTTTGGGTAAAGACTTTTATTTTGAACTTGGTTTACTTTGTCTATCATGTCAGCTGTTTTGTGTTTGGAGTTAAGGATTGTTGTGTGCTTATTGATTGACGTGTTAGACTTGCGTGTATTTAAGTTCTTTGAGTTTCTGATGTCCTTTGTCGGACAACCCAGCACATTGTTTCCTTTGAATCCCAGCACTTTGTTTTCTATGTGGACCCACCTCTTTTGTTTAGCTCTTCATCTCAGTTAGTCTTGTCTTGTTGTTACAGAGAATCTATAGTCTTAAGTCTGGCTATCACGCCAGTTTTTGTTTTGTGTTTGGTCAAAGAATAAAGATGGATCACTTCGAATACAACTGGTGCGTGTGTGCCTGACAGTCCTGCCTGGAAACAGGCAGGACCCATAACATCTGCAGGGTTTATGTTAGGTGCTTAGCAACCCAGCACG